>JAFVLL020009276.1:127034-162557 GCA_021397915.2 Tor tambroides
TTCTTTTTTTTTGGGCTTTTTTTTTTTTTTTTTTTTTGTCCAATAACTGAATTCTTTAATGAGGCTTTTTCTTCATTGTATAATCTCTCCATTATTATTTGATATCATTTATATTTTTATGCTCCTCCCAAAAAATTTAGATTTTAATAAAAAGAAACATTCATATGAGATATTCAAGTCACTGTATGGAGCTGATTTTTTTTTAAATTTTTTAAGTATTTGTGAATTCATATAACAATTAAGAATCACATAACTGACCATTAGACCAATCAAAATGTGCCACTGAGACTCACTGTCTGTCCCTGTAGAGATCAGACTCTAGAAAGAGAAACCACTGCAGATTTGGTGGTGGAGCTTCTAGAGTCTGGGCCTCAAAGGTATAAATCCAGCCCACAAACTGGAGAACTGCTCAGATCTCCATCCTGCCTCAGCCACAAATGTTCTCCAATCAGCATGGCATTAATGTCCAGGGTGCCCCAAGCAGACAATCCCCGCCATCCGTCTCCCGTAAGTCACAATAAACAAAAAGCATCTGCAAATAACCCCGTTATCAATCACAAAATCGTGCCTGCAACGATGGTGGTCCACCAACAGATGCTACCCATTACGATTTCAAATCATAGAGACAAAGAAACTTCGGCAAGCCGGCACAAACAACAATTCAAGAAAAACCAAATCTAACAGACAATTCAGAAGAATAAACATCAGTGGGGCTGGATGAAGGGAACGGAGATCTTGGACATCAAACTGTCCTCTTGTGATGAGCCAATAAGGGAATATGCGAGCGCCGGATTAACTGCTGCTATAACCTACACTTGCTGAAAAAGTGCTTTTAATGCCAGAGGAATTAGCTTTCCTGCCCAAAAAAATTCAGAAGGGGTGTTTATAGTGGCGTTCAATGTAATGGCCCTAAAAACCTGCCATTTATTTTCTTCGCAGATTGAAGTCCACTAGATTTTTACATTTTCTGTCTGTGCAAAACGCACAGCCGCAATACTAGAGGACAGTTGCTATGCAGTTACTACACTGTCAAAAATATCCTGTTCAATTTATGCTAAAAAGCACAGCTGTGGCTGCCAGAAATGACAATGTAACAAAGTTTCAGCTATTACAGAATGGCACATTGGTACCTGTATATTTAAAACTTAAAACTGTATATTTCATTAAATGATAAAATGTTCATTTACCAACCTGCTTAAACTATCAAAATCCACTTTGTACCTCAAAATGTATTGATAACCACAAAAATAATACAGGTGATAAAACAAAGCCAAATAATGAGTTTATCACAAGAGGCCTATCCATTAAAATATGGAAAACAAACTCATATATAGATGTTTCAGGGTCATACATAGAGAAAAGACCATCATGGTAACACACATGACACTAAAATGCAATAAACATGAACTAAATTACATAGAATAGAAAACAAAACACCCTAATGTACTTTAAAGATTTTTAAAAAATTACTTTTTGAAAATTTAAATATCCTCATTCAGTGAGTGATGTGTCACATGGGGACTTCTGCAATGTCTTTTTTACTGTTTTTCACTGGAAATTATACGGTAATTCATAGTTTTTACCTGCAAAGACCTGCAAATTTATCAGTATTTTACAGCATAATTACATGTAATGCAATGTTAAAACAATTTTTCACCATATATGTTCCGGTAAGCTACAATTTTTACTGCAGCATTATTACAGTGTTGTAAAAATTGTTGCTAAAGCATTACTATAAAGCATTGTGGGTGTTTGTTAAGTGATAACTTACTAGCTCAAGTCCTTAGTCAATTCATACTTCTTTTTCAATGGGACCCATGCATGTTTTAATACCTGAAAAAAGTCTGATTACTTAGAAAAGTAAAAGCACATCTCTTTCTATCAAGTCTCACAGTTTAAGCCTCATTCACAGCATCCTGCTGAATGTACCAAACATTTAGGGTTAATAAAGAATGAATATCTCAGCTGGGGAGTATAAAAAAGTGTTACAGGCCTTGTTCCTCACTGAGGGGTGGTAAAGGGAAAGCAAGGGAGCCGTGTGTGTGAATACGAGTGTGTGTTTATAAGTGAGTGTGTGTGTGTGTGTGTGTGTGCAGGGTGGGACAGGCAATGGAAGAACAGAGACTGCCTGTTCCAGTGATGAAGTCAGCGTAGGGCCATTACATACTGCGATAATCAAATATGTCTCCATGACAAACAAACGCACAATGATCAAAACACAACACACACAGCATTCACCTCAAACTATTTGTATTCATAATAAGTATGAAAACTATTCAACTACTAGAACTGGGCATCAAAAATCAAATATATTAAATACGGGATGTGTCCCGTTCCATGATGGTTACAGCCCTGCATCCTCAGGAAATGACGGGCTAATCTACACATCCTATTGTGTGAGTTATTATTTGCACTTCCTCCTGTAAGCCTGACACACGCTAAATCACACAGCAGTCTATTAGTGTCAGACTGTTATCAAGAACTTACTCTACCGCACAATGTTGTTGTTACTAAATATAACCCAAGAGAAAGCCAAGGGAAAGTCAGAGACTTTAAGGCTGTCCAATACAAAATATAAAGATAAAATGCAATCACGTATATCCGATTACTCATCAGGAATTCCTGTGGTGTGACTTTTACATGAACCTTTATGTCAGTAAACGTTCGCACACTATAATCTAACGGTGGCGGTTGGTTTCAGACTGTTATGTTTGAGCATTTCAATACGATGTGAAACTTGAAACTTCAGAAAGAACCAAGTAAAACACACTAATCAGTGACCACACTCATTTTATGACTATACATAAATGGCTCAATATGCTTGTAAAGAAATCCCCCTGATTATGGCTTATATCACATAGTAATTACTTGCAACGTTTTTACTGCTCTAAAATCAACAGCATGAGTTATTACAGTATGTTGCTAAGTAGCACTTCTATTGTACTGCTTGCTCTCTTACACATCTATAACTCTTTTCCTGGGCTTTTCTATAAGTTAAACAGTATGATTCTCTTCAAGCAGACCAGTTCATATAGATGAGTGTGATATAATAAGGTTTGCGTTACATCCGTTTTGTGTATTCAGGTGGATACACACCTGAAATAGTCCATGCGAGGTCTGATATTACGTGACAGCTCATAGAAAGTGCATGAGAGAGAGAAACAGAGAGAGAAGTAATTATAATGTAGGTGGCAAATCATATCAACTATTTACTATAAGCTATAACAAGCAACCAGCCTACTGAAAATTAAAGCTTCTCTTACATTCCTCAAATTGTGGTCATATTTAATGGCTGTTTAGCTGTATTCAGAGCTGTACAGCAGAAGAACATCCTTCATTGACGATTTCACACCAAATCTATACTGACTTGCAGCATTATATCCTCTTATTAGAATCTTCTTTTGCATTGCATTTTGCATTATCTTTCTTCTCACAATAATGACACATGACACTGATTTTCATGTACCTGCTTCAAAACATACAATAATACTAACATAGCGGTAGTGCAGGGTTCCTCAAATCTTGCCCTGTAGGTCCAATGAGCTGCAGAGTTTAGCTCCAACCCTGATAAAACTCACCTACCTGTGATTTTCTAATGATTCTGAAGACACTGATTAGCATGCTCAGGTGTGTTTGATTAGGGTTAGAGCTAAACTCTGCAGGAAAGTGGATCTCGTGGGCCAGATTTGAGGATCCCTGCTGTAGTGCATATCCAAAATGCATGATATTACCATGGCAATAAACCATTATAATATGTTTTCAACAGCAATAATATTAGCTACACATTTTTTGTATTTAACACATTCATGACAGTGTTAAAAATGTGTTAATAAATTAATAAAAAAATGTAGTTTAACTTTAAATTATATATCTTGACATTATTTAATTAACATACAGAAGACAAAACCAGGGGACTTATAGAAGAATGATTATGTGATTATAAATATGTTTTGAATTTTTATTACTACTTCTATATCACAAAACATAAAACAAGAAGATAAGAGGTGTCTGACGTTAATCAATGTAGAGATGAAATGCAAGAAAACAAAGTAGACTACATGGGGAACAGTATGGGAAGGAAAGGGAAGGGAGAGGGGAAGAAAGAGAAAAGGACAGAGAAAGCATGAGTATCAGGTGGGGAGGGGAAATTATACAATCCAATTAAGGAGAGTGAGAGAGTAAGGCTTGTTGAGAAAGGGTAAAGAGAGACGTGTGTAGGACACACAGGCCATGGGAGAGTGTGTGCAGACAGGATGTGGAAGGCACATGGTTGGGGAGAGAGGGGCCCTCCAGCAGGCAGACTGCGAACATTAGAGAAACACGTCCCGTCCCGCTCACCAAGCCATGTGCATACAACTTTATACTGTATGCCGAACCAGCGGAGAGAGACTTCTTTGTCTAGAACTCGTGTTTAATCATTAAAAATAGAACTGCATTTTTCTGCATTTCTTATATACATGCTCTCTCGTTTCCATCTCTCCCTGTTCTCATATTTAAGGTTTGGGATTTAAACAAACCCCGCAGCACATTACATTTTGGCAAGTAACTCATCCCATATGTTGGTGCTATGGATATGAGAGATGCCTCAAATCATGCGGCTTGTGGAGGAGAGGTGCTATTACTTTAATCAAGACGTATGCTTTTCACATGACAGATGATAAATAGGGGAAATATATTGTCATCTATTATATTTATATATTATCAGTATATTATTTCCAAATGGTTTGAATGATTTAACAGTTTAAAAAAATATTTGAAGAAGTTTGTAACAAAGGTAAAAGAATAAAATCACATTTTGCACATTTGAAAAGTAGTAATAAATAAAATTTACAACTCATATTAAATTCAAGGCATTGTAACTGTCATTTTCTTGCAAAAAAGCTGAAATCTTTCACTTAAAATCAATTGGTTTTATTAAAAAAAAACTGCCTGTAATAGAAGAAACTTCCAATATTTACTCTGATTTGTATGTGTTTTTTAATGAAACGCTAAATCATTAGAGCTTAAGTGAAATCGACGCAGAGGAAATTCACTTTTCAGGTGATATTTACTTTGATTTTTCTCATATTTATTCTCAAGCTCTTCATAGGCACAGTTTTCTCCTTAGTAAAGTAGTAACTAACTTTAACTGATGTTATGATGTTAAAACGAAAATGTCAGCAAGAGATGAATTAATTCTAAATAGTTAAAACAAATTATACAATCATATAAATTATTTTTGCAGTCATTTCACTCTGCTTTAATAATCAGTTTTAATGTCAAAATGTCATTTTAAATGATTCAAATTACGATTTTAAATTTTTTACGAGTTGAAATATTTGTCAGGGGTAAAACAATCAAATCTATACATAAATACAAATATTCAAATAGAAAACAGCTATTTTAAATTGTAATATTATTTCACAGTATTACTCTTTTACTGTATTTTTTAGCAAATAAATGAAGCCTTTAGTAAGCACGAAAGACTTTTCAAAAATCTTAGAGACCCCAAACTTTTGTGGATAAAAAGTGAGAAGGAAGAGTGAAAAAAAAGGTGTAACTGGAAGAGAGTTGGCTGTGGAGAAATGAACACAGTAGTGTGGGGTGAAATGAAGCAGGATCATTACTCACAGACAGCACCCCCAGCTGTGGAGGTGGAACCGTGTGTCAATGGAGCCATGTTTCTGCCGCACAGAGGAGAACTGTGTTACCGCAACACCTAAAATCACTCAGAATAACAAAACAGGAAGTCCCGGATATTTAGAAACACCTGTGGCCAAGTCAACACATACACTTTTACATCTTAGGCCCTTTTCAAATGAATGCGCTTTTTTAAGCACAAATTTGTCGTGTGCTGATGTAATGTTGACCAACAGTTTTGGGTGGAATGTTTGAGGGAGAACACAAACATTATTTGAAAAAGAGGAGGATGCTGGGAGAGAGAGAGAAAGAGAGAGAGATGAGAACATGCAGAAAGAGGAAATGGAGGGAGGAGTGAGCGCAGGAATGATTGGGTACAAAAGAGCCAAGCGCTGATTAAATACAGCTGTGGAGGGAGGGAGAGAAATAGATGATGGAGATAGAGAAAGAGAGAGAGACTGAGGCAGGATGGTGAGGAGGGGATGGACTGAATGTTGGGGGGCAGAGGGATTCAAAGAAAGGGGCGTGCTATAGAGATGAGGAGAAGACGGAGAAAGACAAAATCTGAAGACAGGAATGGGTCTAAAACACTTAATTGTTTAATAAAATGAACATAAATGCTGTCATTTTTGTTATTTTTATGAAAGCCATGATCATTTTCACCACCACATCTCAAATCATGTCTTGTGATTAATAGACTTATGCCGTGGAAATTACATTTTTAAAATCTTTCAAATAAAATACAGACTCCTGTGTCTTGCTAACAGATAGCAATTCTTGTGAAAAAAACATTAAATCCACTTTTTTATTTGACAAACAGCTTGACTGGCAATGACACACAATAAAATGATTATCCTGATTTTCTTTTTATTTATTTATTTTTTTTTAAGTTCATGTCAAGTTCTTCACTGGCACTTTTGTCTATAAATGAGTATATTAACCTTTGATAAAATAGTAATTGTCAAAATTGTTATTATGGAAATACAACAGAGGGAATAAATAACCAAAAAATTCAAAATATAAGAATTAGATTAGTTCACTCTGTTTTCATTATTTAAAAAATGGTGTTAAAATGTAATATTTTAGAATGGATTTTAATATTTCATATTATAATTTTTACATATTTTACAATATTAATATTTTAAATATATTTTAAGAAGTCTGGGTGTGAGAAAAATATAAAACAAAATTTATGAATGAAGGCATTTTAAAACTGTTAAAAAATAAATTATTTAATTTTTTACCACAAAAAAGCTGAAATTTTTATGCAAAAATGAAGAAACACAGAATATTTAAACTGATTATGTATTTTATGAAACGCTGAATCATATCCCTCTTCTCATTCTCTGCCCATTTCCCAACTCGCTCCCAAAACATTTACAGCACTGCACAAACTCTGCAGCGGGCAGATGTCAGGGCAGTATTCCGAATGGTGAAGGAAAGCAAACAAAGCGCAAAGAGATTTCAGACAAAATTTGTTTTTATGACCCCAGCACACTGGGGCTTTGATGAAGTGGCACTAAAAGGACAGGGATGGCTTTCCTTTCCCTTTCAAGTGTTTCCAGTTCACATTCCTCATTGCACACACGATTTTTCTCGTGTTCCCTCACTACACACACATCCTCATTCTGTCAGAGTAACACCCTGATGTCTGACCATGTCCTCCTGAGAATACTCGGATAGTTACATGCTGTAGGTATTTGTATGCATCCAAGCTTTACAGAGCTTGATTTCATATGAGAATGAGGGAATGTGATCCAGAATTCCAATGTATCCAGTGTGAGCAAAACTTGTTATGCAGTCACTAGGGTGTTCTGGGTGGTTTCAGTTGCCTAAATTATAATTCAGATTGCTCAGAAATGTAAAAGTTTTGGTATGTTTGTGTTGATGTTTTAATATTTATGTGCATGTTAGGATCGGTGAAAGAAATAAAAACATGTTTATGTCCCTGTATGCGCTTTATACGAACAGCATGCATGAGTGTGTGTTCCTGGGAAAAACAGAGCCTATTTATACATTGACCAGGCATTTTCCTGTGTGATGTTTATAGTGGATGCCTGTGGATTATGGCTGCAGTAAACTAGCACTTGTTAAAGTTTCTGTCATTCCATGGATATTCTAGGAATATACCATAAGTCCCAAAGAGCGAAGATAAACAAAGAGCATAGTTTGTGAACAGCTGTGTTTTTAGATTGCATAGAAGAATGGAAACTCAAATGCACATAATGCACAGCAGTTTGCTGGATATTGATTACAACTAGCAATGGATTGAAATAATGCTCTTAATAGAAATTCATCACTAAAAAATATTTTGTTAGTCAAGGGTTTGGAAAATTTTGCACAAAGGAGCCTTCACAACTTTTGAACAACGAACAAAAAACATTTTGAAAACAAAACAAAAACACAAAATAAAACAAATAAAGTGAAACAAAACAAGATAAAATAAAATGAAACAAACAAAATTAAAATAACTATAAATAAAACGACAATAAATAAAAACAAAAAAAACAAGAAAAAACAATAGACAAAATAAAAAGTAAAATCAAAGAAACAAAATAAAATAAAACAAAATTAAGAATAACAAAACAAATTAAACAAAACAAGTTGAAAAACAAACAAAACAAAGCCAAATAATAATAATATAAAATAAAATAAACACTGGAACAGACACTGGCTTTAGGTGCAACTCCTAGATATACCAAAGTTCATTCACAAATCCCAAGTTCTGTTCTAGGTCAAGGTGACCATCCAGAAGTATAGCTCTCCCTCAGAGACAAAGAAGAATGACAGAACGTAAGACAGCCTGCAGACCTCACAGACTTATAAGACAGAGACTGGAATGAAGCCTTGGTATTCGTCACACTAAGACAATAGCAGCTCAGAGAGGACAAGATTCTGACAGGCTAAAGCCTCTCTTTGTTAAATTATAAAAACCAATAAATAGCCAAGAGCAACGAATAATGCAATCTGTAATGAAAGGACACAATGATTGATTTGGTGTGACGAGTAAGTAATGCATCGGTGCAGCTTAGTGGTTAAGGATGTGAAGGGTCATAGGTTCAGATCCTGCGAGGGTTGATCTACGAAGCCCTTAACTAAGGCAACAAAACTTTGGTTGCTCCACTGGGGCTTAGAAAGCATCAGCTAAATGGCAGATTGCTTAGTTAGATAGCATCATAAAAGAGTTATATGCTTGCATAACACAGTGTTTCATTATAGTCTCATCAGCAGACCAAAATCCTCTTCTACGTGACATGATCATATACTGATTTAGGAGTATTACCATTATACTCTGCAACCACAGCAAAAGAAAAGTAACTAGCCTAGTATTAAAATGAAAAAATGTCTGTAAAAACAAACATTATGGTTACAATAGTAGGAGGAAGCATTCAAAATAAACCACAGCCTTATGCAAGTTTGCTATTAAAATATCAACAGGACAGTGGATGGACTCTTTTACAGTCCCATAGTGACAAGACTAAAATGTGTGTGTGTTTGGCCACAGATGACGGACTTGCGGCGAAATATTAAAGTGGCATGGCTGAATAACTGCTGAGAGACATATAATGATTCCCAGGCCTGCTTCACATGATCAACTACAACTTTGTGACATCATACAGAGGGCTCAAAGTTCCCACGCTGCACTACACGTGAACAAGCCTCGGGGACCAAACCATTATAGACTTTCACTCTCAGGCATGTAAACACACAATCAAGCCCTCCTCAAGTTATCCAGGCCTTCTTTGTCAGTGTCAACAATCAGGGAGACATTGTTACTTCAGAACATACACGCTCATCCTCACACAAAGTCCGAACAAACCCCTAATCCTAAGTATTCAACTCTAGCGTATAACTCATCCCACATACTGTTTGTGTTACGGATATGAATGATACATCAAATCATGCTGAAAGGTGTGATATTTCTTTTCTAAGTGACCAGATTATTTTTTTTATTTTAAGTTTATTTCTTATTTTTTTATTTCTACTTCTCACTATTAACTACGACTTTTGTCTCAATAAACTCCTAGTTTGCTGCTTATTAATAAGGTAGTTGTTAAGTTTAGGTATGGGGTAAGATAAAGGGTTGGTCATGCAGAATAAGGCATTAATATGTGCTTTGTAAATACTAATAAACAGCCAATATGCTAATATTGCATGTTATAATATGCATGCTAATAGTGAGAATTGGTTCTTAAAATAAAGTGTTACCGATTTTCACATTGTGTACAATAAAATGGGTGAAAAACATCCCATAGATTTATTATAAACTAAAGGAGGGATCTAAGTCATATCCAGCATAGAAAAATTCAGGCATTTAGAGGTGAGCTATTTTGCCTTGGGGTCACACAGAATACCTTAACAACCATACAGAACACTGTAGCAACCACCAGAATACCATCCTAGCAAGTATGTACAAGAGGAACCATCAAAAGTACCCTAGCAATCAAAAAATGATTAATAAAAACATATGGTCAGCTGAAGACTCACCAGTTTTCGGAGAACTTGCCCAACATATCACAAAATTTGCAAAAAAAATATTTTTCTAAAATTAGAAATAAATAATAGGGAACAGACACTGTCTTTCAAAGAACAACAATTAAAAACAGCATAGCAACCACACAGAATACATTAACAACCACCCAGATCATCTCATTAGCCACTGAGAATACCCTAGCAACCACGCAAAATACCCTAGCGACCCCCCAGAAGTTCCAAAATGTGTACAAATCTATTTTCAATAACATGATAAACACATGAAAAACAAACCAAGCATAAAACACTTCTAGACCCTCTATTTGTACCAAGCATGTAAATGCACAACATATACGTAGGCTAATTGCAAATGCATCCTATCTGGTGCTGTCCTGCACTAAAAAAGAATAACTTCACTCATAACAACAACTTGCGTAACTTCTAACTGACCCCAGCTCCTCACATGGGTTTCACTACAAACAGAGTCTTGATCTTCCGACATTGAGGCACACAAGTAAACATGTTCTCTGAACTCTTCACCTGTAAGTGAATTCTAGAAGTACCCACCTTGGTCAGTCTCATGTTTCTCCTGGACTTTGCTCTCTCCCTCCTTAAAGACCCTCTTAAGGGTACCGGATCTGGCTCGTCCCCACAGCTATCCACACTCAGGGCACAACCCATATAGAGATCTGGACCCTGCTGGTCCGTCTCTCCACGCTCGCTCTCACTGGATGAGGTTTCCCGAGCACACGAGCAGCTGTTTTTGTCCGCTCACTCGAGGCCCTTCCCCTTTTCCTGGCTTTCATTCAAACACACACACACATGTTCGCCAGTTCACACTCATCTGTCTCTCGTGAGCACACATACGTAAACAAAGGTGAGAATATGCCCATTAAATCAAAAGTCTATTAGCACTCTGAAAGCAGCACGCGCACGGTCAGCCAAATGTACACAACCCACAAGCCAACATCCCGAGGATATCAGCCCCCACCCCCTACTCTTCCCAGAAACACACACACACCATTGTGCTCAAGTTCTCTGTCTTTCAGACTGTAAACAGACATATGCTGACTTCTTTTTTACCTTCTTAACGGAGATTATGCTGTGCATTTTTTCCTTAATTGCTTATTTTTAGTGTTAGGAGAACATTAAATGATGCCTTGAATCATGCAGGTTGTGGGAAAAAGGTGTGCTAGAACTTTTCTAAAGAACAAGATTTATGATTTTCATCAGGTGGACAATAAAATGGGAAAAAAATTCCCATAGATGTACATTAAAGCCATATATAGAGAGCATAATATTATAGAGACTTTGAAAACATAGCAATCACCTAACAACACCATAGCAATCAGCCAAAATACCCTAGTAATCACCTAACAACTTGCAACCACCCTATCATCCTCCCAGGACACCCAGGTAATCACTTAGCAACACCCTATCATCCACACAGAACACCCAGGTAATCACTTAGCAACACCCAGTCATCCACCTAGAACACCCAAGTAATCACTTAGCAACACTCTATCATCCACACAGAACACCCAGGTAATCACTTAGCAACCACCCTATCATCCACCTAGAACACCCAAGTAATCACTTAGCAACACCCTATCATCCACACAGAACACCCAAGTAATCACTTAGCAACACTCTATCATCCACACAGAACACCCAGGTAATCACTTAGCAACACCCTATCATCCACCTAGAACACCCTCTATCATCCACACAGAACACCCAGGTAATCACTTAGCAACACCCTATCATCCACCTAGAACACCCAAGTAATCACTTAGCAACACCCTATCATCCACACATGACACCAAAGTAATCACTTAGCAACACCCTATCATCCACACAGAACACCCAGGTAATCACTTAGCAACACCCTATCATCCACACATGACACCCAAGTAATCACTTAGCAACACATTATCATTCACTCAAAACACCTAACTAATCACTTAGCAACACCCATACAATCCAACCAAAACACCCAGGTAATCACTTAGCAACACCTTATCATCCACCCAAAATACCCAGGTAATCACTTTGCAACAGCCCATACAATCCACCCAAAACACCCAGGTAATCACTTTGCAACACCCTATCATCCACCCATGATACCCGAGTAATCACTTAGCAACACCCATACAATCCACCCAAAACACCCAGGTAATCACTTAACAACACCCCATCATCCACCCATGATACCCGAGTAATCACTTAGCAACACCCATACAATCCACCCAAAACACCCAGGTAATCACTTAGCAACACCCCATCATCTACCCAGAACATCCAAGTAATCACTTAGCAACACCCCATCATCCACCCAGAACTCCCAAATGATCACTTAGCAACACTCTAGCTATCAGCTGATAACACCCAATTAACTACATATGAGTGCTAAAAACACTTAAAACAGCTTCTCTTGAATCTGAAAATGTTTTCTCCACCAGTTTGAACCACATCATGTAAATGTGATCTCTTGATAAAATCATGACCAAAGTATGGATTTGAAATGAAGATAAATAAACAAATAATCTCCAGGGGCCACAATGAGGAACATGCAACTCTTACTGATCTTCCAACCTCAAAGGGTTTTTTTAATGCTAAGATCATGCTAAATATCTCTGGATTCCACTCATCCATTTACTCATTTTTCCTCACATATTTTCCCAGCATTCTCGTGGAGCAGGCCAGCTGAAACCACGACTATCCACCAGGAAATGAAATGGCGTATCAGACCACAACAACCATTGCTGGGAAGCGAGGGAGGCCGCAGCTCTGCAGGGCTTCAGGCTGAGATGGTATGCGAGTTGGCAGCATTGATATGTAGCTGCTGGGCTTAGGCTGTGTAACTGAGAACCTGTGTGAACAGAATCAGCCCTTCGGAGCCGATTTACCCTGACAAGGCCTCCCAGAGTCAAACTCTCTATCTCTGCCTCTAAGACAATTTTTTTAGCTGCGTGTTTTCAGTTTTCCAGAGGACATTTTTTTCTTTCCTTGAAGGACGATAAGAGATGTAGATGGAGAGGAGAGGAGGGGGATGGGGTGACATGGTGGCCTGTGGAACTATTAAACCGTACCCCTTTTAAGGCAAATTCCACTCGTGCCTCCTCAGCCCCTTTTGTTTCCCTCCCTCCTCTTTTCCTGTTCTCTCTCTTTCTCCGAATGCACACATAGACCAACTCTCTGAACACCAATGTCCCTTTAACTACTTTATCAGGTACAACCATGTTGTTGTAACTTTACAGGTCCCCATGAGACCTGCCTGGAAACATCATCAATTGAAAATTCTGGAAAATCACATTAACAGATCAGCCATGTAGCATGTTTACATGCAGCCTAGAAATCTGTTAGGACTTGATCCAAATGAAATTTTAACCTGACTGAAAGAGGTAATCCTAAAGAAATAAATTTAAAATTCTATGATTTATTACCTTGTCCTTCCAAACCTGTATGACTTTAATTGAAAAATTGTACCAATGTTGCTATATGTGCCTGCTCATACAAACAATTGAAACAGATTAAAATTGCACATTTCACCTTTAAATTTGCACAGTCTCGTTTCATCAAGATAAGCTCAGACAAAACTATGGCTACGCAAGCACTTTTTCCATAAAACTAAGTGCAAGGAAAAGTAACAGATATATTAAAAAAAGCAAAGCCAGGCATTTTTTAGAGTAATACGTCACCTTACGCAAATAGAGAACTTAATGATCTATGGACTGATCCTAATGAAATGTGTTTGTCTGATACACAGATTCTGGCACCTCATGAAGTCGATGAGCCTAGCATACAGCTCTCAGTGAGACGCATCTTTCAACACCTGAAGTGATCGCAGCAGGAAAATGTTCCAAAATGCTATCATCTAAAAAACAGCCAGCTGCCAACAGCTGCCGAGCACTTTTTGGCAGGGAACATCCTCCTGGCAGAGGCTTCGGCAGACATAATTCTCACTAGCTGTTAATGGTGTGGGGAGGCTTTTCAAGCAGGGAAACAGAGGACAGAGGGACAACACACTGACCAGATTAATTATGAACTGAGTGGAAAAGAAAGGATTTACATAGGAGTCTACAGATGTCTGTCTGGACTTTCAAATCTTTTTTTATTATTCTGATTGCTGCTAAAAAAAAAAAAAAAATCAAAAAATGGAAAGGAGGAAGGAATAAATATAAGGAGTCGTATGAGAAAAGCTGAAGAGACTGCTTAAAATAGAACAAGAAAACAAAGACTGTACGGTCCAAAAAAGGAAAGATAAATAGACAGACAGGGGAAGACGAGAATCTAAGTGAACACTCGAGATTTTTAAACAACTGGTCCTGCGTTGGCCTAAGCAAAGACACTACAAGCAATTGCGGACAAAAACAAATGAACTGAAATGGTTAAAACAACAAAGAGCAAAGCCGTCCTCCTGTCAAAGAGTTTACAATATGCAATCTATGTAATAAATATTGGTACATATCCCAAGAAAGTACAACTGGTCCTTGCCTGTGCAAAACTCCCTACGATACCTGAAGTCTTGAAAATAGTTTTTCAATGCATTTCTATGTAGTTGCTAGGATGTTTTAGACGATTCTAGGTGTTCTAGGGCAGTGGTTCTCAACCACATTCTTGGTGCCCCCCAACACTGCACATTTTGCATGCCTCCTTTGCCTGACACTCCAGGTATTGGAGTCTCATGGGCTAAATCAGGAGTGTTTGATTAAGAAGACATGCAACATGTGCAGTGCTGGGGGGCTCCAGGAACGTTGTTGAAAACCACAATTGTGCAAGGACGTTCAATCCTGCTCATGGAGGGCCAGTGTTCTGCAGAGTTTAGCTCCAACCCTCAGAGACACATCAAACACACCTAATCCAACTAATCAATGTCTTCAAGATTCCTAGAAAAACAGGTGTGTTGCAGCAAAACTCTTGCCCTCCAGGAGCAGGAGTCTACTATTTCTTCAACCCTGCTCCTGGGAACCCACTGTCCTGCAGAGTTTAGCTCCAACCCCAATAAAACACACCTGAAGCAGCTGATAAACGTCTTCATGATCACTAGAAAAATCACAGGCTAGGTGTGTTGAAACAGGTTGGAAATAAAATTTCCAGGACAGTGGGTCCCCAGGAGCAGGGTTGAAGCCCTATGACTTTAGAGTTAGGGTTTTTAACTAACTGTACAATCAATAGTGATAGTGAAGCTTACCATAGCACAAAATAAAAAAGCATGTCAGTACAAAATCTTGATGTACTATTTTTTTTTAAATATTAAATATAAATATTTAATATTTCACATTTAGGCTTTTACCTGTCAGAAGGAAAGGAGGTGGAGGGGATTCAAGACCCAAGACTCTTTTGAGATGCCCAATTTGTTGTAAAAATTTTTAGACTGTTTACGGCAGCTCCTTTAACTTTCTCACAGTTTATTGCAATTCCTAAGACATTTGTGGTCATGACTATTGGACTTTGTGGTGCACCTGCATCTGGCCAACAGGCTTACAGTGCTGCACTGGGAGGAAAACACTATTTTTGAAGAAGTCTCAATTTAAAAAGATGTTTACTATAACTCCTGGAGGAACATTATCTTGCAGGGTTTCTCCAACTCTAATTAAATACAACTGAACCTGCTAATCAAGGTCTTTAGGATATAAATGAAATTTCCAGTGCAAGTGTGCTGGGGTAAGCTGGAGAAAAGTGCTGAAGGACTGGTACAACGAGACACCCCTGGAAAAACCAGTCTTGCCAGCTCAAATGTGTAGAAACCGGTTGTCTCACTAAACCAGGGGTGTCCAAATTCAGTCCTGCAGAGTTCAGCTCCAACCTAAATTAACCACACCTGAACCAGCTAAGTAAGGTCTTACAAGGCATAATAGAAACTTCCAGGAAGGTATGTTGAGGCAAGTTGGAGCTAAACTCTGCAGGACAGTGGCCCTCCAGGACTGAGTTTGGACACCCCTGCACAAAGCCAAGGGTGTCCAAACCTGCTCCTGCAGGGCCACTGTCCTGCAGTTTAAAGGATTAGTTCACTTCCAGAATAAACATTTCCCCATATCATCCAAGATGTTCATCTCTTTCTTTCTTTAGTCGTAAAGAAATTAGGGAAATTTAAGGAAAACTTTCCAGGATTTTTCGCCATATAGTGGACAAGTTACGCGTGGTTAGTTCTTTATCTGTGTACTTCAGTTCAAAAAGGTAGGATAGGGCGAACTCCTATCTCATTTTCTCCTCCAACCTCCAAATAATCTGACATCATTGTTTTACCTTTTTTTGTAAAGGGAGTTTGACTTTCTTTGCACGTTCGCTTTGTAAACACTGGGTCAATCCTTCTGCCTACATTACACGTGACCTTTCCAACGTGACTACGTAATGTGAGGTCGAGCTAGTGCGAGACGAGCGTGTGGTTAAAAAGTATATACATTTTTATTATTTTAGGAAACGACTGATCGTTTCACTAGATAAGACCCTAATCCCTCGGCTGGGATCTTATAGCGCCCTTTGAAGCTGCATTGAAACTGTAGTTTGGTCCTTCAGCCCGTTGGCTCCCATTGAAGTCCACTATATGGAGAAAAATCCTGGAATGTTTTCCTCAAAAACCTTAATTTCTTTTCGACTGAAGGAACAAGCACATGAACATCTTGGATGACATAAGGGAGAGAAAAGTATCAGGAAATTTTTATTCTGGAAGTGAACTAATCCTTTAATTTCAACCAGCAACAATACACTTGCTAGGAAGTTTCTAGGAATTCTGAAGACCTTGATTAGCTGGTTCAAGTGTGTTTAATTTGAATTGCAGCTAAACTCTGTGGGACAGTGGTCCTCAATCGTATCCTTAGAACTCTTTAGAGGAAGTAAAACCCCAAGGTGCTTGCAATGTTTTTTTTTTTTAACTTTTAAAGGCGTCATTTAACCCTCAGCATGTACTGCAATGCTTGAACTGATCCACTAGATGTGGATGATCTCACAACACATCCCACCTACAGAGGGTGTGTGAGAGACTGAAAAGGCCACCTATTGTTTATCCAAAGCCATGACCTCAACACCCTCGGAGTTTTCAAGAAAATTTCCAAGTTTACCACAGAGTATTTCACAGTCTCCTCCTAAACAAGTGGTCAGTTTTCACATACTGTTCTGCAATCTTCCAGGGCTTGGGTCAGTTCTTTATTTTTAGACCTCGACACTCTTGAGCATGCCGACTGAGAATGAAACCAATTGTGCTCAAACCAGGGTGGGTGCGAGATCTCGAGGACCATAATTTAGTCACTTTTTCATAAACGGGAGACTGGGAAATCTTGCCAAGTTCTAAGAAATGTTGCACCACACACCAATGCCAAATAAAGCAAAACTCGTTAGGCATTTGACCACACAACAATAACTCTCAACTCTCAATAAGTCTCAAACGCAACAGAAGTAAATTTTATTTTATGTTACTTCAACAATTGTTTGTTTACCTTCGGTTTGAAGTAGCTCTGCCAAGGACAATATATTTTAAAGATATATCTTGGCTACAGAAGTGTTTGCGACTACTTGGTTTCTGTACAAGGCTATGTGCTGTTGCCAATTTGGGGCCACAAAAATAGTTTCCATATGTATGTGACCAACTTCACCTGATTAACCTGGGGTTTTTCATAGGACAAAAGCAATCAGACTAAAACTTTGCAGTTCTGGTCACTATAACAAATATACAAATTACAATAATGCTCCCTAGTGCTTCTTCTAGTGTAAGATCAGTGAATAAATGAATGCTAGGCTACAAACAGACTGAAAGAACAATCTTCTTTTAGCATTTAAAGACATGGTCTTGTGGTTCGAGGGAACTTGACTGAATTTAAAATGGCTGGAAAACAGACCTGAGTGCCAGGAAGGAAAAGGAAAAAATAGTCTTCAATACCGTCACTAAAGCAGAATACAAAAGATGCGTTGTGCTCCAACTCAAGGGTACAAAAGGAGGATGTGCGGCATTAGTGCAGTATGGGAGATGTTGAGATGCTACTACAGTACAAACATCCTGTGGCAGTATCTGCACATGTCCAGAATCAGAAGTATGAGTAGTTGAATATTAAAAAAGTATTTAAAAAGTTTTTATCTCTAGAATAATGAACACAGAAGAACCATCGCAATAAGACCAGAAACATGCATTAGGTTTAATTGTAATTTCATGTTGACTTCAATCCGGCCCAATAAACACAGCTACTGAAAGAGAACCAGGCGGGGATGTTCACCACAGGAGAACTTCACAGATCAGAATAGAATGATATGAAAGGCAGAAACCCAAAGATGCTGAGAAAATGTCAAAGAGATACACCACATGCGCAGATGTTCTGAGAACATCGGGTTCCTGGTCTCCCGTCCGCATCCCACAGCCCTGTCTGCTTCCTGTCAGGGTTGCTGTACTAGGAACAGAGACGACCCTTTGGGGCCTGGGCTCAGTTAATGAGGCCTGAAAGGCCGGGGTGAAGGGCACATTCTTTGGCCTCCGTCCAGCAGAAGGTCACAGGATGAAGGGGGTGTTAAAGGGACGCACAGCATGAGCGGAGTAGTATTTATCATAGTTTGATGTGTGACGTTGAATGGTTCCGAGAAGCAATCTGTCCAAAAACATTCTTTTAGCATAACTTGCTTCCTGTTTTAACTCCCTTCAGTTAGTAATTTGACTTTAAGTAATTAGCCAGTGTAAAAATGCACCAACCTCCCAACCTATTTTGAATGATGTACTCAGTTATGCTTCAGGGTGAACTGTTCATTTTTACATCCTTTTCCCTCTTTAATAACATCCTCATAATGCCAGGATTAATGAAAGCTTGTTCCACTGGAATTTTCATGGGAAATGAGAATTGTCAGAAACTCCAGCCCTCCAAGCTTGTATCCAGGATATGCACACAAACACTAAGTGCTGGTTTTGTTGCAGCCGTCATGCCTTGCAGTATCAAGGCTCTGGATCCTTTGAACATAGTGGCAGGCCAGTCAGACTGAATGACTGCTGACCTTTGACCTCAAAGAATACCAGTGGTCCAGGAGATATAGAGCTTGAGGGGGGAGCTTGCATTAAAGGTCAAAAATGAATACTCCCTAAGTGCCAAATGAGTAGAAATACACTTCATTTTGAAGTCTGGGTGATACACAAGGAATATTCTTCAAATAAAGCATTTAACATTTAATAATGCCACCAACATTTGTCACAAATATCTAATTCACAGCTAAATTTTTGGACCCTAGAGATACTACTAATAATAAACATTTTCTGAGCAGCAAATCAGCATATTATAATGATTTCTAAAGAATCATATGACACTAAGACTAGAGTAATGATGCTGAAAATTCAGCTTTACCATCACAGGAATAAATTACATTTTAAAATGCATTCAAATAGAAGACTGTTACTTTAAATTGCAAAAATATATTTTAGTTTTTACTGCATTTTTGATCAAATAAATGTAGTCTTGGTGAGCATAAGAGGCTTCTTTCAAAAAAATTACAAACAGTAGTGTATAATGCACACTTTAAGTTAATCTTTAAAAACACTTTAAATATAGTATTTAGCAAATATCCAGTAATATCCATTTTATTTTTAATTTAGACAAGATACTATATATTCTTAACACCGGCCATATATATCTTTAATTGGCTTATATATACACACACACACAGTTATTTATAAACATATTCGGAGAAGCAATTTAATTCACAATGTCCTCCAAAGCATTACTGACTCAATGTAGTCTTTTATTGTTGTTTTTTTTTAGATGGTACACAGTTTAAATCAATAAGCAATTCATATCACTACCTTTAAGATATAGGCTCAACCCAAAGCTGCAGCAGTCTCTTTTGTAGAAACACTGAGATTCAGAGGAATACGTCAATTCCTATTGCACATCAGTCCAAAGGAGTGGCTTAAAAAAGTCCTCAAAAGGATAAGTGAGAAAATGGGAGACTCCTGCTTAAAGCAGCGCAGAGAAATATCAAACCGAAACTAACAGGTTCTGATCCGTTGCTAGCCATTATTCAGCGGCTGTTATCCCTGAATACAAATCATCAGACCTGTCGGCCAATGCCAGTTTAAGACATAAAACCAAGGTTGTGAGATTTATAACCAATGGGTGAACAATGCAGGTCACGGACCCCTTGACTTGACCAGAGATCTCAGTAAAGCAACTGCTGTAAACGTTCTTTCAGAAAGCTCAGG
The DNA here is from genome assembly GCA_021397915.2 of Tor tambroides. Taxonomy (NCBI): domain Eukaryota; kingdom Metazoa; phylum Chordata; class Actinopteri; order Cypriniformes; family Cyprinidae; genus Tor; species Tor tambroides. Next base: position 147,295 of record JAFVLL020009276.1, read on the forward strand.
AAGCCCTAAAGTTCAGGGAAAACATTCATCTTGTGGCACTTTTCCCCTGATTCTACACTCTCCCGCCACTCATCATGCAATCAAGCTAACGAAAAATGCACTCAACTTAAGTATGCAAGAGCAGGATCCCTTTCATGTGTATTGTAACCCCCCCCCCCCAAAAAAAATGTATTAGTCATAAGCATTCATCATTTTAAAACGAGTCCTGTGTTTTCCCACTAGGTTTTCGGTTCAGTCCTGAAGAGGAAGGGGTTGCTCTAAAAATGGGTTTTTGCTCTCAAAGGGCTCATCTGGGTCCTTCAGTGCTGCATGAAACAAAAGCTGTAGGTTTAATTTGTGATTCAATTTAGAACGTCGTCCGTGCAGTCCATCCACCTCCTAATCTCCACCCTCCTCTTCGTCTCCCTGCTCCCCGTCCATCAGCAAGGCCGCGTATTTACTGGCTGAGCTGAATTTCTGTTGAAACAAAAAGGGGATAGTGAGACATAACCAAAACATTGCTGGTATTTGAGGTTCATATGTGCTTTACGGTCACAAAATCAGGTGATTTTCATTTGAATCGTTGTTTGACTGAATATTACTTTGGTTAGCGGATGTGAGAAAATGAGCTTTTAGGTTTCAAACTTATGTTAGTGATGGTTTGTGCCTATAATTGGTGCAACAAGTGTAACTGGAAGTAATCAGCATTTAAAAGGATATGAAAGCCATATGGAATTTTTCTTTTCTACAAAATTTTTAGTGTTTTAGTGCTTTTCAGAGCAATTCCTTTGGAAAAAAAATGGGTCCAACTTTATATTAGGTGTCTTTAACTACTATGTACTTACATCAATAATAATAATACTTCTGTTGTAATGCAAATCACTTCTGCTGCTATTGAGGTGGGATACGGCTAAGGTTAGGGACAGATTTGGCGGCACGGTTAGGCTTAAGCGTGGGTTAAGGTGTAGGGTCAACAGTGTAATTATAGATTCAACTACAGAAATTAAATACAGATGTAATTGCAGGAAGCTATTTTTAAATATCAGTACAATGTAAAAACATGTACACAGTAAGTGTATTGTATCAAATAATTGATTTAAATGTAGTTTAGGGCTGCAAAACGATTATTTGCATTCAAAATAAATGTTTGTGTTTACTGTGTGTGTGTACTGTGTATATTTTTTATGTATATATAAACACACACATATGTATATATTTTAAAAAAACATTTGTATGTATATATATTTATACTTGTATACAATTCATATTATATATATATTTTATAAATAAATCTAACATTTTTTCCTTAATATATACATGTGTGTGTATTTATATATATATATATATACACATAATAAATATACACATACATATAGTATGTAAACAAACTTTTATTTTGAATGTGATTAATCATGATTAATCGTTTTGCAGCCCTAATGTAACTACAGTCATTAAAAACACAATATAAAATGGGTCCAAAAAAAATTAAATATGTAATACATATTTTATATATAAAAGTCTGAGGCAACACACAAAGAAAAAAAAAACGCTTGTAAGCTAACAATTAGCAGTTTCCCAACCAGGTGCCACTATCCAGGAAGTCAACTATTTTCTGTGAGACTTTTGATAAATAAAAAAAATCTATGAGACCGCTGATATATAAAAAACATTACAAATAAGGTAAGCAAGCAAAAATCTAATGCTTATAACATGAATGTCTCTTACATTATGTTGCTTACTAGGTGAATAGCACAATTAGAATGAGGTTCTGCAGTTTTTTATCATGTGCTGCCTCAAAGAGAAAAAATTAAAGAGAAGAAATTTTTGTAGGACAGATTAAAACATACCTTTTTAAAACAGATAAATAAAATATTAGGTCTGCTCTATGGATAGCTGAATATCTATACCCCTGTTTGCAGATGCAAATGGAAATGTGTCTCACTCGTCTACTTGTGATCAAGCAGCATACGCTATTCTGTGTCAGCCGCACCGCACGGATACGCTGTTTTTGTTCAAATCAAAGCGTAAAGAACGTAGAAGACGTATCCGTGCGGTGCGGCTTACACAGCGTATGCTGCTTGCGTCCATAGCGGATATTCTCCAAAATGGCGCTACGCTGACACGGAGGAGACGAATTGTTGAATAAAGTCGTTATTTTTTTTTCTTTGCGTACAAAAAGTATTCTCGTACCTTCATAAAGTTATGGTTGAACCACTGATGACAGATGGACTATTCTGACGATGTTTTTTTTATACTTTTCTGGGCCTTGACAGTGTTAATTTTTTGGCAGTCAATGGGACAGTCACAAGCCTCCCGGTTTTCATCCAAAATATCTTAAATTGTGTTCCGAAGACGAACAAAGCTTTTACGGGTTTGGAACGACATAAGGGTAAGTGATTAATGACAAAATTTTCATTTTGGGGTGGAGTAACCCTTTAATACCAGGGGTAAACAGCACCTCTTATCTATATGGAGCTAGTCCAAATTTTAACCTCTAACTTCCATGTTATACTTGATAAATCCAGGACTACCAGGAGGCTAGGCAGTGTAAACGTCCTCAAGAAGACAGTGTTCACCAGTTAACTGGGCTGAAATACTGGCCCTTTAACACCTGGTGTATTTTAAGGTCTGCTCCATCTGGTCCATTAATTTGGTTAATTTCGCTTACCATGAAAACCCCTTCCAAAATGGAGTTTCAACTCTATGTGTTTGTTTGAAAAGTTCTGATACGGTGAAAATCCAGATGGACTCCAGTGTGCAAACAGACCTGAGTGGACCTCAATTACATTTTTTTTTTTTTTCCAGAAGCTACTGCAAATGATGCAAAAGACCACAGGAAATTCCTGTATAACTGATACTGAGGATTTACAGGTGCCACACACATTCAGAAAATTCTAATTAAGCATGGAAAATTATTTGCATCTATAATTTAATCATCTTTATGAGATGAGGCTAGTTGATGTGCCACTGCACAAACAGCTTGCACGAGGGTGTCAAATGTAATGTTTGTAATGTCAGTATTCTCTTTTCCGTTCTATACTACAGCTATAATTCAATGCTAGGATCCAAATTATGTGTCTAGACTCAAATTAATATTTACATTTTTCAAGTCACATATCTTCCAAAAGAGGCCCACAATTACAGTCTGTGACCAACATTGTAATTTCCATTACACCGAATGAAGCATCTAAAAAAGGCACTAGAGAAAACTTTCATTAAAGGATTGGAGAGCAAAGAAAGCCAGAAGTAAAAGTAGAGGGAGCGGGGATCATGGGATCACACCCAGAGAGAGTGTTAGCTCTGTCACTCACAGGGCTGGGAGGCTCCTCAAATTTCTTTGGCTCTGGTGCTGGTCTGAGATCTCGCTCTCTTCTCGCGTCCTTTCTACAAGTAACGCACAACACAGTGAGACAGAGTCTCACAAGAACTTCTACACTCATTCAGAAAAACACTCAGGAGCAGGGACGTAGACCCCAAAGGGGAAAACATCCTATTGGCAAAATTACAATCAATTTAGGGCTGCTTGATTATGGCAAAATTGTAAGCACAACTATTTTGGTCAATATACAAGTTATTGAACAGTAAGATTTTTAATGTTTTTGGAAGAATTCTCTCACCAAGCCTGCATTTATTTGATCCAAAGTATAGCAAAAACATTTTGAAATATGTTTTACTAATTAACACAACTTTTCTATTTTAACATGTAATTTATTCCTGTGATTTCAAAGCTACATTTTTAGCACAATTACTCCAGTCACACGATCCTTCAGAAATCATTCTAATATGCTGATTTGCTGCTCAAGAAACATTTATTTTTGTTATAATGTCGAAAACAGCTGGGTAGAATTGTTTTAGGTTTCTTTGATGAATAGAAAGTTCAGAAGAAAAGCATTTATCTGAAATACAAATCTTTTGTAACATTATAAATGTCTTTATCAACACTTTTGATCAATTTAAAGCATCCTTGCTAAATAAGGTATTCATTTATATAATTTCTCCAAGCTTTTGAATGGTACAGTGAATAATGTTACAAAAGCTTTTTATTTCAGATAAATGCTGATCTTTGGATCTTTCTATTCATCAAAGAATCCTGAAAAAAAATGTACTCAACTGTTTTAAATATTGACGATTAAAAAAAAAAAACCTTTCTTGAGCAGCAAATCAGCATATTAGAATGATTTCTGAAGGATCATGTGACACTGAAGACTGGAGTAATGATGTTGAAAATTCAGCTTTGAAATCACAGGAATAAATTACATTTTAAAATATATTCAAATAGAAAACAGTTATTTTAAATAGTAAAAATATTTCACAATATTACTGCTTTTGCTGTATTTTGGATCAAATAAATGCAGGCTTGGTGAGCAGAAGAGAATTCTTTAAAAACATTAAAAATCTTACTGTTCAAAAACTTTTGACTGGTATAGTGTATACTTTGCTATTCGAATCAGCAGTCACCTAGAGAACACTGAGAAATCCCTTAATGCATTTTTAATAACTCTTTAATATCAAGCACGACTCACGTTACATGATTTGGCTGATATGGACAATTAGCTTAGGATTTTAAAAAGCAGGAAAAAAGCACCATTGTAAAGGAAAGAAATGAGCTCTGAAGACAAAGCCAGAGCATCATTGCAAAATGGAACGTGGCACAATAATAGTTTTTATCCTGTTTTAATAGCTGTTGGAAGCCAAAATTGAAATCTAAAATAAAACCTGATTAAATCGCACAGCCCTAAATTGATATTGTAAAATCCAGTTGGCACAAACTCCTTCTATTTGCTACTGAAATGAGATGAAGTCCCTGCTCCGGAGCCATAAACTTGTTCTCTTGTTCCTGAGGCCAAATGCATCTTGCCCAGAGATATTTGCTATTACTGTTGAGCTGAACCATGTTTAAACTGTTGTTTTACACAACAATTAGTTTCAGTCATTAAATACTGTATAATTGGTCAAACTTGATCCAGGCAGATTGTCAATCTGTGTGTTGGTGGATTTCTCAAGTGACTCTTTCTCATCACAAGTAATTGATTTTATGAGCGAGTCACTGAATTATAATTCAACTGACTGAAAAAAAAAAAAAATGAGTAAAACAACATTTTTTGGAAATAAAGAAACTGGAAAGATGCGAATGGACACAGTGTTCTACAGGCCAAACTAAAAAAGAAACACATTTGTCCAACCACCATCTTCATAATTCAAAAACACTACAAAATCTAATAAGAACCTAAAGAGTATCTAAATACTTCCCTTCCAGAAGGAAGAAAGATCTCTACACTTCTGAGCAGTAGGGGTGCCAGAGAACAGCTAACCTGTCTCCTGTCTCCTTCCTTCGGTCTCGGCTGGCTGCTTCTCCACGCCCCCTGCCTGCTCCAGAGCCCGAGGCCCCACCACGCCCCCGAGAGGGGCCCCGGTCCCGGCGCACCCCATCTGCTTTGTTTTCATCTGTAAGGAGAGCCCACTGTTCAGCAGAGGACACTATGGACAACTCTACTAATAAAAGAGCTGCATTTAGGCTGTGTGCTTCTGTAAAATCTTTGAGCAGTTTACTGCTTCTTAACTAAACATTTGGAAGAGGCTGTTTTTAGGAAGAGAGGCTACTGGACATTTTCTCTTGCCTGACAACTGCAAAAGACAATAATCCCCTGTTGTCAATCCACTATTGACATTTTAAGGGGGTTCCAGTTGTGACTTGTGTGTGACCAAAAAAAAAAAAAAAAAAAAAAAAAAAGAGTACATGCACTGACTACTACTTTTACACCTTCCACCATTATTGCTTTTCATGTCTCACTGGATTTGAACACCTATGATCTTACCTTTATTTCTTTGAGGAGCATCAGCTGTGCTTGTTGCACTGAAAAATAAAGTACATCAAAAATACTGAAGTCAGAATAATTCTAAAGAGCGCACTCTCTCTCTCTAAATATATATATATATATATATATATATATATATATATATATACAAACTTTCAAAAGTTTGGGGTCAAAGTTTTTTTCTTAAGAAATTAGTGTTTTATTTATCAAAGATGTATTAAATGAATCAAAAGTGACAGTAAAGAATTATAATTGTTAGGAGAAACTAAAAACTTAAAATAAATGCTGTTCTTTAAACTTTTTTCAAAGAATTCTAATAGAAAAGTATCACTGTTTCAACACAAATATTAAGAAGCACAATTGTTTTCATTATTGATAATATTAAGAAATATTCCTTGAGCAGCAAATCAGCAGATTATAATGATTTTTGAAGGATCATGTGATATTGAAGACTGGAGTAATGATGCTGAAAATGTTGTGCATCACAGAAATAAATTACATTTTAAAGTATATTTAAATAAGAAACATTTATTTTTAATTGCAATAATATTTCACAACGTTAATGCTTTTATGGTAACACTTTATTTTACAGTGTCCTTGTTACAATGTTACATGTACTTACTGTAGTAATAACAATAAATGATGCATAATGCAACTAACCCTAAACCAAACCCGCATCCTAACGCTAATCATATAGTAAGTACATGTACCCCCGGTTTCACAGACAAGGCTAAAGACAAGTCCTAGATTAAAATGTAAGTCTGAGCTGTTTCAACTGAAAGAAACTTGCACTGACTGATCTTAAAATATATCAGTGTCTTTGTTTTGTCTCAAGATGCACACCAGTAATGTTTTTTTCTAAGCACATTTATAAAAATTGCTTAAATGTCCTAATTGAACTTTGATCTAATCCTAACTTACTCTAAGCCCCGTCTGTGAAACCGGGCCATAGTTAATTAATATTACTCAGTACTTAAAGTACTTAATTTCACTGTAATAAGGACACTGTACCATAAAGTGTAACTGTTTTTACTTTAGTTTAAGTCAAACACATAAAAAAACCTTACAGACTCCAAAATTTTTATGTAGAGTATATATGTACTAAGTATATAATACATATTATACTGAAATAATTCTAACAGTTTTTGAATAATAGCTAGCTATATGTAACATATCAATCCAGATAGAAACCTTTTGGGTGGAGCGCTACTGCTGGGAGAGACGACAGGTTTACTATCACTCTCGCTGGATCCTGAACTCATGATGCTCCTCTTCGCCCAAGCGTTCTCCTTAGGTGGCGGCGCTGGGACAACTTTCAGCGGCAGCCCCTCCTGCTTGGAAGTAGTAGTCTGGTTTCCATGTGAGGATGAATCCTCATCATGGCTGCTGAAAACCTCGTTTTCTACAGAGCGCTCACTCTCCCGACGCCTTGGCGCTGTTGAGAGAGAGGAGAAGGATTGGAATCTGAGGGTTTCTTTTTAATAAATCATTGCATATAGCGACAGTTAGTTTGATGACAGATTGTTTACGTGTCTTATGAGCAGTACCTATAAAACAGTCTCTGTTAATGTTTTGTTTACATCAGACCTGCGCTCAATAAAAACTGGCCAGTGATCACTTACCCCTGCTCGATGTGTTTCCTGTTTGTGATGACTCACTTCCCGTTCGTGAGCGCTCGGTTGCTTGGTCCTCACTACGCCAGCTGGGATGCCTGAGTGTTTTAGAAAATGAGAGTGTAAATACTGTTTAGAAAAAGAGAAATCATGTTAAAAAGTTATCTTGTGTTTTCTAGTTCTACACCCCTAAATATAATTCAATCATGACAACTCTCTGAAGATTTTAGCATGGTAATGGATATGACAGTGTTAATGTATTTGGTCTTGGTGGAATAGATCTGCTACGGTGCTGCTGTTGAATTGCTGTAGTTGTAGATTATTGCTGCTGCAAGCAAGTACAGGAACTTGCTACTGCCAATGCATACGGCGATAAGGTGCTGTGAGTATTTAAGACATACTGCTGCTGCACAAATAGCATATAAAATAACCCGTAGCAGATCTATACAGGTGGAGCTGGGGAGGTGGAGGGTTTCAGAGGAACTCTGAATTGAATGTTAACCAGCTATTTAAATGTAAAGCTGCAAGCTCATTGGCTGCATATGCAACATGAACCAATCAGCTTGTGCCAAGTCATTTAATGCTGTGAATATCATCATTACGTTAAGAACCATCAAGTCTGTGCCATCTAGAGTTTCATGACAGAACTAGGCATTTAGTCAAATTAAAATTGTTGATATCATCACAACAATTTTTTTAGTGGGTGATGGAATGATGGAATCCATTCACAAAATCATATTAATATGCAAGCAAATAATGTATTCTGATTTAATTAATTTGAATTAACATTGCAGTCATTAATATTCATGAGAAGAGTACTTTGAGTTACAGTTCTTTGATGAAATTTATATGAATTTATTTTTATATAAATTTGTTCATATTTATATAAGTGCAGTTCCAGTTTAACAAAGATTATGAATAGTTCACCTTCTAGCTATGAACAAATGTGATACATTTTTTAAAAATGTATTTCATATATATATATCTCTGCTTTAAGTTCACCCAAAAATGGAAATTCTGTCATCATTTATTCAGTCTCATGTCAATCCAAACCTGTATGCTTTTCCTTCTTCTGTGAAAGAATATTTTGAATAATGCTGGTAGGAAAACAGTTTTAGTCCCTGTTGACTTCCATTGTATTTTTTTCTTCCATAAAATGGAAGTCAATGGGAACCAAAACCGGTTACCAACATTCTTCAAAATATTTTCTTTTATGTTCTGCACCTCTCTCTGGGCTTGCGTTCAAGTCCTCTGCTCTTGTCCTCCTCCAGCTGCCTCTGCAGTCTCTCCTGCTCTTTCTTAAGCCTCTCCTCCACCTCTCTCTCTTTAGCTGCCGTGTCCACTGGCTTGGCTCCTCCGAAGATGGAAGCAGCTCGTCCCGATGAGGCTGAAGGGCCGCTGCTCTGGTCTTCCTCTTTGGGAACACTGCGGGGCTTCAGGTTCAGTTTGGGCCTCTGAGGGGGACCTAAACACAGACACAGTCCAGTCTGTTCAGATGATCTGATTCAAGACTTCCTTAGGTTTGATTCCTGGAGTGACCCAGATAAATTAAATGCACTGTCCCACCTCTGTCCTCGCGCCTCTCATCCCGTCTCTCTTCACGATCACCATAGCGGTCTCCATAGCGCTCCCCGCTGCCCCGTCCGTCATCCCATCGGTCATCATAGTCACGCCGAAAGCCACTTCCAAATGGTCGACGACCCCCACTGCGAGAATCATAACCTGAAATAAGGTTAGGGTAACACTAGGTTAAGAAAGAACCTGTTAACAGTCACTCTGCATTTGAGTCTTCTCTCAGAGAATCCCTGACACAAGTAAATCATTTATGAAAGTGTTATATACCTTTGTCATAGTCTCTGCGCTCTCTGTCATCATAACGTTCCCGGTATCTGTCTCTTCCTCCATCATAGCGGTCATTGTCCCACCGCTGGCCATCACGGTAACGGTCTGATTCATAACGATCTCGGGATCCTAAGAAATGGATGGTAAAAAAGAAACCTTAAATCACACAATTTTCTGTTGCAACATCTGAAATATAAAATATTGTATTTCAAAAATATTAAAGATTTTTGAATTTACTCCCTCTTCAATGCTGACCAATAACCAATTACATAATAGCATGTCAATACAACATAATAATCTTATAATAGATATGTTCAGTAGCTTGTCATGTGGCTTACTACTTTTCCAAAGCTTTACTGTAGCTCAACTACTTTAACAAGACAAAAAGTTTTTTTTTTGTAGTTTCCTCCTATACTCTTTCTCCAACAAATATTTGTCAAATGAAATAATTGCTTACGCTCTCCAAAGGCGTCGTCCCTGCGTGGACCGTCATCAGAGTCAGATTTAGGCCTTGCACGCCAGTCAGAATCGGTCTTGTCTGGGCCCATGTCTCTGTCACTACGGTTGCGATCCCGCCCGGATACAGAGCGCTCGTCTCTCTCTAATCAGGAAAAATTAAAAATGATAGTAAATATGGAAATACATTTTCTTTCCTCCAATAGTACAGATTTACAACTGCATTATGCTGCATACGAACAGATCGGTTTCTCAGAACCGCACCTTTCTCATTGGACTGGTCAGCGATGTCTACACGGATCCTACGGTTTCCAAGGTTCTAGAAAGAGAGGAAGAGGAAGGGTTAATTACAGAGCTGAGAGCTTGTGTCCTCATTTTGGATGAGTGTAACAGATAAATTGCGCCACCATGTGGCAAAAATGAAACTACCAACAACACCAACAATGAGTTCTATAATTCAGAGGCACACAGGTCTGTATGTTATTGACAGACATACAGACAACAACAAGGTAAATTTTAACATGACTGACAATGGGATCTTACCTCTTCATTGAGACTGAGTGCACGTAACAGAGACTCCACGTCATCAAACTCTGCGTAGCCGAAACCTTTCAGCCGTTCTGGGTTACTGGGCTCCCTTGGGAGGCGAACTGCACTGATCTGTATGAATAAAAGAGATATAATTACAGTTGTTCATATTTCTCATGCTTTACACTACAGGCTAGAAAACGGCACTGCAATTCTTCCTGTTCCGTTGGCAGTGCTATTTAATGTGGCATTGTGTCTGTCTGTTTTTCCAGCATCTTGCGGTATACCTTGCATTTTTTAAAATGGAGTGTAAAGTTGAAACTAATTTAAAAATGGTAAATGAATCAAATAAAGTTGTGTCTCAAGGTCCCTGCATATTGATCAATTGCATTACATCAGTTCTGCACCATCTAGCTGTTTTGGAAGAGAATACAACTTTGCAGAGAAATCTGGTTTTTAGGGTTTATGCCGATTTAAACAGTCTGCATTTTCCTTAATTGACTGGCAGAACGATAGATAGATAGATAGATAGATAGATAGATAGATAGATAGATAGATAGATAGATAACCAAGGCTGCATTTATTTGATCAAAAACAGATAAAACAGTAATATTGTGCAATACTGCAATATTAATTACTTTAAATAACTACTTGGTTACACTTTATTTTAAGGTGTCCTTGCTAAAGTGTAATTATACATTTAAGTACTAAATAATACTCAGATAGATAGATAGATAACCAAGGCTGCATTTATTTGATCAAAAACAGATAAAACAGCAATATTGTGCAATACTGCAATATTAATTACTTTAAATAACTACTTGGTTACACTTTATTTTAAGGTGTCCTTGCTAAAGTGTAATTATACATTTAAGTACTAAATAATACTCATTCTTAAAATCTTTAACCACTATACTAGAACTGACACTTTACTAATGTGGTAAAAAAAAAAAAAAAAAAGAGTCAAAAAAAATAAAGCTGTTTAAAAATGAACTCTAGAATGTTTTCATATGATATGATTATACTAAATTAACCTATTTTCATTTGTATTTTGTACTGCTGAACTTGTAATGGCATGTGAAACATCACCACCAAAATTAAGACCTAAAAATGATGTTTCAGGGTTTTTTCCCCCTTATAGCTAATCTAGAAACACAATGAAACTCAGCTGTGCTCTGAAAACATCTTGAAAAATAATTTTCTTCATGCACTATTTACCACAAGGTGTTGTGAGGCATGCAAAACAGCACAATTCTGAAAATCCCAGCAGATGCTGTTTGGCAGAATCCATGTTAACAAAATACAATGCATGTGAGAATTCATGTGAATTCCTTCTGCAGGCTCACAGGAAGAGAAGAAACTCACACTGAGTCCACGGAAGAAGTTTTTGATGGAGTCCTCAGTGACGTCGTAGGGGAGGTTGCCCAGGAAGGCGGTGTAGGGGGGGCTGCGGGGCAGACGGGAGCGGTCGACGTTGGGCTCACGGGCGGCACGTGGAGCCGTCGGCAGAATGGACCGATCAATGGGCGGCGCACGATACATGTCATCTTCTGTGTGCCAGGATGTAGTAACTATAAAAGAAGGAAAGCTTGATTAGGGACAGTTACTTCATCCCAAAATGAAAACTCTCTTATCATTTTCCCTCATGTCGACCCAAACCCAAATGACTGAAAAAGTCATTCTTCGCTGAAAAAAGCTGCTCTTTCCCGTACAATACAAGTAACACTGACCACAGATGTCAAGTTCCATAAAAAGCACCATAATAATAATCCAAATGACACATGCATTATATGCCAAGTCTTCTGAACACATACAATAGCTTTGTCTGAGGAACAGACTGGAATTCATTCAAATAATCCTACAAAATATGAAATATTAAGAGGCATAGTGCTAGGTTTGCCACACTGCTGCTTCTTGTATTGAATGAGCAGAAATGGAAATGACATTTGACAGCTACAGTAGAGGGGAATCTTATCAAATTGTAAATATCATTACTAACAATTGGAATAAGTCATAAGGTCCGATTTTTATGGTGCTTTATTTGACCTTCACAGCCAGTAGTCACTTGATGCCTTTATTGAATGGAAAAGTGCAGCATGAACATTGTACAAAACATATCATTTAGTTGCTCACAGAAGAAAAACTTCGAAAGTCTGGAACGTCATGAGCGTTGTAATAACAGAATTTTCTTGTGAACTGTTCCTTCCTTATTTTACCTACGATTTTTCCATAAGTGTCAATACTAAATTTAACCTATACAAAAAATCATAAATAACTAAGACTTTTACACTTAACTGAAAATGAATTTTTTTTTTTACCCTATTTCACCCTAATGACAGATATATATATCTATTTTTTATTCCTTTTTTTAAGCATGTGCATTTCCCTTAAGTTGTGAAACACCAAACCAAAATCAAAGAAATAGTGGTGAAACTATATCAGCAGGTATCAATAGTCATTATTTGTCATTCAAAAAGGAGAACCAAAATCAGGATTGCATATACAGGGCTCCAGATGAAAAAAAAAGAATCAACCAAGGAACCATTGGCTCCTATAAGAAACAAAATTAGGCACCAAATATTTTTTTTAGGTGCTACAGAATAAACGTGTTTTTTTTGTTTTTGTTTTTTTAACACTTTAACATTTCAGTCATACTGTCATCTTGTCATTATCAGCATTTTAATCCATCTTGTAGATGTCCTAGGAACTAAGGTTCACTTAAAGTGGGAACTAAACGTCTTTTCCAACTTGAGAAAAATTGTTTATTACACAGAATCTGTGCCAATATCACTGACCATAACTATGTCAGCATCACTTGGCAACTGAGTGTAGTTTGGGCTCCTCCTCTATGCATCCTATAAATGTTGTCACATGGCATGCACACATCCAGTCTGTTTTTCTTCATTAGTAACATGCAATTATATAGGAGGTGTTGAATTTTATCTTTAGCACTTGCATTCTCTTATCATGTAGACAACAGGATAAGTAAAAATATGAATATGCAATATAGCGCATATTCAAGCAAAAGAGCAAAATACTCCTCTTTATAGTTATTTTTTCAAGCTGACTGATGAACTTATGAAGCCGAATGGCTATTCAGAGGTAAATGTATTAAGTGGCATTGTATACAAGCTTTACAAGTTTTCCGCAGTTTAAAACAATGAATGAGCGATTACATGAGACATTTTAGTAAGCTGCACTGTAGGCTATCATCTCATGAAATAACTTTTGATGCTCATTCATGTTCATTTCGTACTAAAGAGAAAGATATGCCGCAGTGGGGAGTGACAAAACGGTATTGTTTGAATTTTGTTATGAATTTGGCAGAATTTTAAAGCTGATAGCCTACTTTGTTTATTAAAATGTAATAAATGCGATTACTGGACAGCAAGTGTGCCACAAATAATAAGTTTTCGATCTCTCTCATGCTGCCACAACCAGATCTGCTTTAAGCAGGTGTGCCGTCAGCGCTGGTGTTTGGCAGAGAAGACGACTGCTTGAAAGTCTTTTTTTCCACTAAAACTTTGATGCGCATTGTCTCAGTTTATTAAGTCAACATAACAAAAGATGTGATCACAAAACAATCAGGAAAAAAGGCACTAAGTGCAAATTTTTAAGCCATGACATATAAATTTATATAGTCGCCAGTGGCGACCTCAGCAAAAACTTCACTCCCGAAAATTAATATTTTTGGTCTGTTTTAGCCACAGTTGAAGCCCTGTTGAAGTGCTGTCTTGACTTCTTTGCTCACTTTCGCTTTTATTCTTATGCACTGACTTGTTCACTAAATTGAACATCCAATCAGAGAGAGGGACCTACTGGTGCCAACAGTACAGCACACAACGCAAAAACTAAGCTGACAGATGCTCAACAAAAACCTGACGTTGGCCGACAGACAGCTTGGTGTGTCAGGGCCTTAAATTTATATTTATATATTAGTGCTGTCAATTGATTAAAAAAAATTACCTAATTAACTGCACATTTTTTCTGAAATTTATCATGATTAATCTCATCTAACATTAAATTTTTAAATATACTTTTATATTGCAATAATTTCACATTCAATCTTCAAATTAATGTAGAAACAACATAAAGACAGTATATTATTAATATTTGTTTAATGGCATCTTTTTTCTGACTGAAGGCGAGTGTCACTGATATCAATACTACTGATGTCTCTAGGAAATTGTTCTTTTTTTCCCTAATATTTATCCATTGACTATAGCCATTCAACAATACAGTATAATAGAGAGCTAGCATTTTTAACATTTATTAGACTCTAAAAAAATAACTTGTAATTTAAGTGAACTTAAAACACTCTTCACATAAACCCATTATAGTAAATGTCATATTAACCTGTGTCCTTCAGCAAGTAGAAAAAATACAGAAATCGAATAAATTTATCAAACACTAAATTATAAATTATATATAGATGAATCCTTAAAGCTAGAAAAGTTATTGATTTCCTCTTTTTCTTTTGTTCTTTGATTAACAGACATCACAGCAGCTGGGTTATTAGGTTATTTGGCTGCTATTACTTTAAGAGCTGCAGCTGCTGAACGTGACGTGGATCTGACACGCATGCTGGTAGTTTCAGTCGCGCTTTAATATGAAATGATACAGGCTACAGCATGCGCCGCCATATTTGTATGTGCAATTGAAGAGCATGCGCTACGACCACAGTACAACAGCAGACAGGACAGGAAGATTTTGTTTTTACTGACATAGGGCCTGACAACATCTCATCTGACCACAGTTCACTGATGTTCTACTGAAGCTCCTTGTCACCTGTACCATTTCCACACTCGTTTGACTAGTACCTAGTGCTGAGGTGAAGTGGAGTTTTGAATGGACCATTTTTTTTATATATATATATATATATATATATATATATACACACACATACACACATATATATTATATAAATGTCTATATATATATATATATATATATACACACACACTACTGTGCAAAAGTCTTAGGCCACTAGTATTTTCACCAACAAAAAATGGTTTTAAGTCAGTTATTT
>JAFVLL020009276.1:162657-192955 GCA_021397915.2 Tor tambroides
ACACCCCATACAATCCACCCAAAACACCCAAGTAATCACTTAGCAACACCACATACAATCCACCCAGAACACCCAAGTAATCACTTAGCAACACCCTATCATCCACCCAGGACACCCAAGTAATCACTTAGCAACACCCCATACAATCCACCCAGAACACCCAAGTAATCACTTAGCAACACCCCATACAATCCACCCAGAATACCTAAGTAATCACTTAGCAACACCCCATACAATCCACCCAGAACACCCAGGTAATCACTTAGCAATGCCCTATCATCCACCCAGGACACCCAAATAATCACTTAGCAACACCCCATACAATCCACCCAGAACACCCAAGTGATCACTTAGTAACACCCCATACCATTGTTAATTTTGACAGCAAATTTTTATTTAGTTTTAGTCTTAGTCTTTGGACTAAAATGCCATTTAGTTTTAGTCACATTTTAGTAATAGGAAATTGTTTTAGTCTTAGTCTAGTTTTAACTAATCCCGGTTTCACAGACAAGGCTTAAACCTAGTCCTGGACTAAAATGTAAATCTGAGCTGTTTCAACTGAAAGAAACTTGCACTCACTGATCTTAAAACATGTCAGTGCCTTTGTTTTGTCTTAAGATGCTAAGGCATGTTTGTTAAAATTACTTAACTGTCCTAATTGAACTATGGCCTAATCCTGGTTTAGGCTAAGTCATGTCTATGAAACCGGGCCTAAATATCATAAGACTTTAGTTGACTAAATCTACAGTACACTGTACACTACACTAAATCTAATGGGTTTAGTTACAGTGTAATACATTTATTAAGCATTTCTCTAAAATGTCCAAACTCATGGACAAAACATCTGGTAATATGAATGATTTAAACATGCAATGTAGACACAGATTTAACTGTTTTGACACATAACATGTCTTTATCTCAAAATTCTCATAAAGAAACAAGAACATGGTCCTCTTTTGAATTACCAAATGAAATACCAATGGTTAAATAATATGCATTCTTTATAACAACTTGCATGCAATATCCTTCATTCTTTCAAGCGGACATATTTATTTATATAAATTAAAATTAGATTAATCCTTATTAGGGCCACTAAAGTGATTCATTCAAGAGCAGTGAGTGATTTTCTATCTTTCTTTTGTTTATTCATTAACAATATGGACACAGACAACAGCAACTAAATGAGTCTGCTGTCCCTTTAAAACTGAATGTACACGAATTCAATATACTGATACACACATCCGGTATTCTACCAACAGTTTACATTCACTTAAGGCGTAACCATGTGTGTTTACATGAATACTCGGCAAAACGGACAATTTGAGATCATTTTGTGTGTATTTCTCCGTTAAGACGTGAGGAGATTCGTTCTGACTGGATCTCTGTCCAGTAGTAACACCCTATCATCCACCCAGAACACCCAAGTAATCACTTAGCAACACCCTATCATCCATCCAGAACACCTGAGTGATCACTTAGAAACACCGTATCATCCACCCATGGCACCCGAGCAATCACTTAGTAACGCCCTATCATCCACCCAGGACACTCACTTAGCAACACCCTAGTAACAGTCTAGCTATCAGCTGATAACACCAGATTAACTGCATATCAGAGTGCTAAAAAACACAGCTTCTGTTGAATCTGAAAATGTTCTTTTCTCCACCAGTTTACACTATATCATGTAAACGTGACCTCTTGTTAAAATCAGGATCAAAGTGTGGCTTTGAAATGAAGATAAATAAATAAATAAATCGTCTCCAGGGGCCGCAGTGTGGAACATGCAACTCTTACAGATCTTCCAACCTCAAAGGGCTTTCTCATGTTAAGATCATGCTAAATATTTCTTGACTTCACTCATCCATTTACTCATTTTTCCTCGCATATTTCCCAGTATTCTCGTGCAGCAGGCCAGCTGAAACCACGACTACCCACCAGGAAATGAAATGGCGTATCAGACCACAACAACCATTTCTGGGAAGCGAGGGAAGCCGCAGCTCTGAAGGGCTTTAGGCTGAGCTGGCATGCGAGTTGGCAGCGTTGATGTGTAGCTGCTGGGCTTAGGCTGTGTAACTGAGAACCTGTGTGAACAGAATCAGCCCTTCGGAGCCGATTTACCCTGACAAGGCCTCCCAGAGTCAAACTCTCTATCTCTGCATCTCTACAAGAGTTTTTTAGCTGCATGTTTTCAGTTTTCTAGAGGACATTTTTTCTTTTCTTGAAGGACGATAAGAGATGTAGATGGAGAGGAGAGGAGGGGGTGGGGGTGACTGGGTGGCCTGTGGGACTATTAAATCATACCCCTTTTAAGGCAAATTCCACTCGTGCCCCCTCGGCCCCTCTTGTTTCCCTCCCTCCTCTTTTCCTGTTCTCTCTCTTTCTCTGAATGCACACACAGACCAACTCTCTTAAGACTAATGTCCTTTTAACAACATTCTCAGGTACACAGAAAAGATCTCACTCCTTTAAAACACTTTTCTGCCTGTCTTCCATGTTGTTGTGACTCAAGAGTTTACAGGTTCCCTTGAGACCTGCCTGGAAACATCATCAATTGTTGCCAAATGAAATTTCAACCTGACTGAAAGTGGTAAACTTGAAAATTCTATGATTTAATACCTCATGTCGTTCCAAACCTGTATGACTTTAATTGAAAAATTGAACCAATGTTACTATATGCGCCTACTCAAACAAACAATTGCAACAGATTAAAACTGCACATTTCACCTTTAAATTCACACAGTCTCATTTCATCAAGATAAGCTCAGACAAAACTATGGCTACGCAAGCACTTTTTCCATAAAACTAATGCAAGGAAACGTATATATTAAAAAAAGCAAAGCCAGGCATTTTTAAGAGTACTATGTCACCTTTACGCAAATAGAGAACGGAATGATCTATGGACTGATCCTAATAAATGTGTTTGTCTGATACACAGATTTTGGCACCTCTTGAAGTCGATGAGCCTACCATACAGCTCTCAGTGAGACGCATCTTTCAACACCTGAAGTGATCGCAGCAAGAAAACGCTCCAAAATGCTATCATCTAAAAAACAGCCAGTTGCCAACAGCTGCCGAGCACTTTTTGGCAGGGAACATCTGCTTGGCAAAGGCCTCGGCAGACATAATTCTCACTATCTGCTAATGGTGTGGGGAGGCTTTTCAAGCAGGGAAGCAGAGGACAGAGAGACAACACACTGACCAGATTAATTATGAACTGAGTGGAAAGGAAAGGATTTACATAGGAGTCTACAGATGTCTGTCTGGACTTTCAAACCTTTTTTTATTATTCTGATTGCTGCAAAAAAAAAAAAAAAAAATAGAAAGGAGGAAGGAAGAAATATAAGGAGTCGTATGAGAAAAGCCGAAGAGACTGCTTAAAATAGAACAAGAAAACAAAGACTGCACGGTCCAAAAAAGGAAAGATAAATAGACAGACAGACAGGGGAGGATGAGAATCTAAGTGAACACTCAAGACAGCATTTTTAAACAAATGATCCTGCATTGGCCTAAGCGAAGATACTACAAGCAATTGCAGACGAAAACAAATGAACTGAAATGCTTAAACAAAGCAACAAAGCCCACAGTTCTGCTGTTAAAGAGCTCACAACATGCAACATATGTATTAAATATTGGTTTTCCCAAGAAAATACAACTGGTTCTTGCCTGTGCAAAACTCGATGCTATGATACCTAAAGTCTTGAAAATAGTTTTTAATGCATTTCTGTGTAGCTGCTAAGATGTTTTAGCTTTACGTTTCTAGGTGTTCTGGGACGGTGGTTCTCAGCCGCATTGTGCATGTCTCCTTTGACACACCAATTTCAGGTCTTAGAGTCTCTACTCATAATCTGATGACCTGAATCAGGTGTATTTGATTCTCATGAAGGGCCAATGATCTGCAGAGTTTAGCTCTAACCCTCAGAGACACATCAAACACTTGATCCAGCTAATCAATGTCTTCAAGATTTTCAGAAAACTTCCAAACAGGTGTGTTCGAGCTAAAGTCTGCAGAATGTTGGCCCTCCAGGAACAGGATTGGACACCCCTGCCAGAAGTCTCTGTGATATTCTGGTCTCTAGATATACCTTGGATCCCTCTTTCAGTGTATGTCTATAGGATTTTTTTAAATCCATTTTATTACAGTTGAAAATCATAGAACTTCACTTAGAAATTCATAATAGCACACTTTTCCCTTAATAAGCTGTACAGTTTTAAGTATTCATGTCCAGGCACAAACAGTGTGGGGACTAATTCCTGAAGTCTACTATTTAGAGCATTGTCTTCAACCCTGCTCCTGAGGACCCACTGTCCTGCAGAGTTTAGCTACAACCCTAATTAAAAAAACCTGAACAGCCAATCAAGGTGTTCAGGATCAGACGCCCGGTGTGCTGACGCAGGTTGGAAATAAAATTTTCAGGACAGTGGATCCCCAGGAGCAGGGTTTAAGACCTAGAACTTAGAGTTAGAGATTTGAACTAACCGTGCAATCGACAGTAATAGTGAAGCTTACCATAGCACACACAAATATAAAAAAAGGATCTCAGTACAAAACCATGATGCACAATTTTTTTTAATATTAAATATAAATATTTCATGTTTCACATTTAGGCTTTTACCTGTCAGAAGGAAAGGAGGTGGAGGGGAGTCACCATCCCAAGTCTCTTTAGGGATGCCCAATTTATTTGTAATTTTTTTAGACTGTATATGGCAGCTCCTTATACTTTCTCACAGTTTATGGCAGCTCCTTACACTTTCTCACAGTTTATGGCAATTCCTAAGACATTTGTGGTCAAGACTATTGGACTCTGTGGTGCACCTGCATCTGGCCAACAGGTTTACAGTGCTGCACAGGGAGGAAAACACAAGTTTTGTGGAAGTCTCAATTTAAAAAAAAAAAAACGACCAAAAAGACGTTTACTATAACTCCTGGAGGAACATTATCTTGCAGGGTATCTCCAACCATAATTAAATACAACTGAACCTACTAATCAAGGTCTTTAGGATATAATTGAAATTTCCAATGCAAGTGTGTTGGGGCAAGCTGGAGATAAGTGCTGCAGGACATTTACCTCACCAGGAGAATGACTAGACACCCCTGGAATAGCCAGTCTTGCCAGCTCAAATGTGTAGAAATCGGTTCTCTCACTGAGCCAGGGGTGTCCAAACTCGGTCCTGGAGGGCTACTGTCCTGCAGAGTTCAGCTCCAACCCCAATCAAACACACATGAACCAGCTAATTAAGGTTATACTAGGCATAAGGTTATATTTCCAGGCGGGTGTGTTGAGGCAAGTTGAAGCTAAACAGAGCCAACAGGTTGAAGGTCCAAACTGCAGTTTCAATGCAGCTTCAAAGAGCTCTACACGATCCCTGCCGAGGAATAAGGGTCTTATCTAACGAAAAGATGAGTCATTTTTTTAAAAAAAAGATACAAATCTATACACTTTTTAACCACAAATGCTCATCTTGCACTAGCTCTGTGATGCACATGCACGACTTCACGCATTACATAATCACGCTGGAAAGGTCATGTGTGGTTAGTTCTTCTTCGGTGTACTTTAGTTCAAAAAGGTAGGGTAGGGCAAAAACTCCATCTCATTTTGTCCTCCAACTTCAAAATCGTCAGGTAAGACCCTTATTCCTTGGCTAGGATTGTGTAGAGCCCTTTGAAGCTGCATTGAAACTGCAGTTTGGATCTTCAGCCCGTTGGCTCCCATTGAAGTCCACTATATGGAGAAAAATCCTGGAATGTTTTCCTAAAAAAACTTCCATCTTTCTTTTCAACTGAAGAAAGAAAGACATGAACATCTTTGATGGCATGGGGTGAGTAAATTATCAGGAATTTTTTTATTCTGGAAGTGAACTAATCCTTTAATTCCAACCAGCACCAATACACTTGCTAGGAATTTTCTACCAATTCTGAAGACCTTGATTAGCTGGTTCAAGTGTGTTTAATTTGAACTTGAGCTAAAGTCTGTGGGACAGTGGTCCTCAATCTTATCCTTAGAACTCTATTGAGGAAGTAAAACCCAGAGGGTCTTGCAATGGTTTTTTAACTTTTAAAGCCATCATTTAACCCTCAGCATGTGCTGCAGTGCTTGAACTGATCCACTAGATGTGGATGATCTCACAACACATCCCACCTACAGAGGGTGTGTGAGAGACTGAAAAGGCCACCTATCGTTTTTTATAAAGCCATGACCTCAACACCCTCGGAGTTTACAAGAAAATTTCCAAGTTTACCACAGCGTATTTCACAGTCTCCTCCTAAACAAGTGGTCAGTTTTCACATACTGTCCCGCAATCTTCCAGGGCTTGGGCTGGTTCTATATTTTTAGACCTTGACACTCTTGAGCATGCTGACTGAGAATGAAACCAATTGTGCCTAAAACAGGGTGGGTGCGAGATCTCAAGAACCATAATTTAGTCACTTTTTCATAAACAGGAGAGACTGGGAAATCTTGCCAAGTTCTAAGAAATGTTGCACCACACACCAATGCCAAATAAAGCAAAACTTGTCAAGCATTTGACCACACAACAATAACATGGTCTCAAATGCAACAGAAGTAAATCGTAATTTATGTTACTTCACCAATTGTTTGTTTACCTTTGGTTTGAAGTAGCTCCACCAAGGACAATATATTTTAAAGATATATCTTGACTACAGAAGTGTTTACAACTACTTGGTTTCTGTACCAAGCTATGTGCTGTTGCCAATTTGGGGCTACAAAAATGGTTTCCATATGTATGGTGACCAACTTTCTCCTGATTAACCTGGGGGTTTGTCATAGGACAAGAGCAATCAGAATAAAACTTTGCAGTTCTGGTCATTATAACAAAAATACAAATTGCAATAATGCTCCCTCTAATGCTTCAAGTACCCTAGTGTAAGATGAATACATGCTTGCTAGGCTACGAATAGCTGAAAGAACAATCCTTGTTTTTTTGCTCAACCATCAGCTACTTTTATCAGTTACAGTCTTGTGGTTTGAGGGAAGCTGACTGCAAACTGCATTTAAAATGGCTGGAAAAAAAGACCTGAATGCCAGAAAGAAAAGGGAAAAAATAGTCATCAATTCCCTGTCACTAAAGCAGAATACAAAAGATGCGTTGTGCTCTGACTCAAGGGTACAAAAGGAGGATGTGTGGCATTTAGCTATTAATAGTGGTTTACAAGAAACATGCAATGTGGCAGATGTTGGGATGCTACTACAAACATCCTGTGGCAGTATCTGCACGTCCCGTATCAGAAGTATGAGACCTTGAACATAAAAAAGTATTCAAAATACTTTTGAACACTTTGCAGTCAATCCCTCTTTTTAGGGTTAAAGTCAACATGAAACAACAATCTAAAACCATTTTACTTCAGTAATTAAGAGTGAAACAGGATATTTCTTTAGTCACTTAAAACACAGGTGCCTTGCAGAAGTATCATTTGTTTTTTATGTATAATAAATTTCCAAAGATGTTAAAAACCTGTTATTTGCTTTGTCATTATGGTGTGTGGAGTGTAGATTGTTGTGGAAAAAAAAGTAAATTAAAGCGGTTTAACGTAAGGCTGCTACATAAACCGTAAAAAAAAACGAAGGGGTTTGAATACTTCTGCAAGGCACTGTATTATGAGGAAATATTGCAAAGACAGAGTTTTTATCTTTGGAATAATATACACAGAAGAATCATCATCACAATAAGACCAGGAACATGTATTAGGTTTAATTTTAATTTCATGTTGACCCAATAAACACAGCTACTGAAAGACAACCAGGCAGATGTTCACCACAGGAGAAACTTCACAGATCAGAATAGAGTATTATGAAAGGCAGAAACCCAAAGATGCTGAGAAAATGTCAGAGATACACCACATGCGCAGATGTTCTGAGAACATTGGGTTCCTGTTCTCTCGTCCGCATCCCACGGTCCTGTCTGCTTCCTGTCAGGGTTGCTGTACTAGGAACAGAGACGACCCTTTGGGGCCTGGGCTCAGTTAATGAGGTCTGAAAGGCCGGGGTGAAGGGTACATTCTTTGGCCTCTGTCCAGCAGAAGGTCACAGGATGAAGGGGGTGTTAAAGGGACGCACAGCATGAGCGGACTAGTATTTATCATAGATTGATGTCTGACGTCGAATGGTTCCGAGAAGCAATCTGTCCAAAAATGTTCTTTCAGCATAACTTGCTTCCTGTTTTAACTCCCTTCAGTTAGTAATTTAACTTTAACTAATTAGCCTATGTAAAAATGCAGCAACCTCCCAACCTATTTTGAATGAAGTACTGTTTTGCTTCAGGGTGAACTGTTCTGTTTTTTTATATATATCCTTTCTTTTCTCTCTTTAATAACATCCTCATAATACTGGGATTAATGAAACCTTGTTCCACTGGAATTTTCATGGGAAATGAGAATTGTCAGAAACTCCAGCCCTCCAAGCTTGTATCCAGGATATACACACAAACACAAAGTGCTGGTGTGGTTGCAGACGTCATGCCTTGCAGTATCAACGCTCTGGATCCTTTGAACATAGTGGCAGGCCAAAGTCAGACTGAATGACTGCTGACCTTTGACCTCAAAGTATACCAATGGTCCACGAGTCAGAGAGCTTCAGGGAGGAGCTCGCATTAGGGTCAAAAATGAATACTCCCTAAGTGCCATAAGCGTAGAAATACACTTAACTTTGAAGTCTGGGTGATGCATGTGGAATATTGTTCAAATAAAGGATTTAACATTTAAACATGGCACCAATATTTGTCACAAATATTTAATCCACAGCTACATTTTGGACCCTAATAATACTACGAATAATAATAAATGTTTCTTGAACACAAAAACAGCATGTTAGAATGATTTTTGAAGGACCATGTGACACTGAGAACTGGAGTAATGATGCTAATAATGCTGAAAATATTTAGCAAATAACCATTGTTATCCATTTGATTTTTAATTTAGACAAAATACTATGTATTTTTTAATATCGGCCATACACACACACCAAAAATGTGATTTGACACTTTGACCTGACCATGTTTTGTTACATACCTTTCTATCAAAGTTATCTGACATTATCAAGATGAATTTGTTCTGACACAGTTTAACTCGAGTCCTTGTCATATTTTATTACCATTTTTTAAACTATACTGTGGTAATATGAGACATTTTGAAGATGTCTGAATAAATTTTGGTTTGACTAACTCATTTGTGACTATCAAGATGAGTTTGTTCTGACACAGTTTAACTCTTGAGTTCTTGACATATTTTATTACCGTTTTCTTAACAATAAATAAACTGTGATATTGTGAGAAATGTTAAAGGTGTCTGAATAAATTTTGGTTTGACTATGTGTGTGTATATACACACACAAAAATATATTTGTAACTCATTTTATCTATAACTATAATATAGTATAAATAACCCTTATTTTATCTAATACTTTGTGTGGAACTTCTCCATATGGTAAATAATAAAAATGCTAAAATTGCAATCTTTTGGGATGCAATTTTTTTCACAATGTCCTCCAAAGCATAACTGACTCAATGTAGTCTTTTATTGTTTTTTAGATGGTACACAGTTTAAATCAATAAGCAATTCATGTCACTACCTTTAGATATAGGCTCAACCCAAAGCTGCAGCAGTCTCTTTTGTAGAAACATTGAGATTCAGAGGAATACGTCAATTCCTATTGCACATCAGTCCAAACGAGTGGCTTAAAAAAGTCTTCAAAAGGATAAGTGAGAAAATGGGAGACTCCTGCTTAAAGCAGCGCAGAGAAATATCAAACCGAATCTAACAGAATCTAACAGATCCGTTGCTGGCCGTTATTCAGCGGCTGTTATCCCTGAATACAAATCATCAGACGTGTCGGCCAATGCCAGTTTAAGACATAAAACCAAGGTTGCGAGATTTATAACCAATGGGTGAACAAGGTCACGGACCCCTTGACTTGACCAGAGATCTCGGTAAAGCAACTGCTGTAAAGTTCTTTCAGAAAGCTCAGGAAGCCCTAAAGTTCAGGGAAAACATTCATCTTGTGGCACTTTTCCCCTGATTCTACACTTTCCCCCAACTCATCGTGCAATCAAGCTAACGAGAAATGCACTCAACTTATGATGTATGCAAGAGCAGGATCCCTTTCATGTGTATTGTAACCCCCCAAAAATGTATTAGTCATAAGCATTCATCTTTCCACACTCTCTTTTTTACTTTAAAATGAGTCCTGTGTTTTCCCACAAGGTTTTCGGTTCAGTCCTGAAGAGGAAGGGGTTGCTCTAAAAATGGGTTTTTGCTCTCAAAGGGCTCATCTGGGTCCTTCAGTGCTGCATGAAACAAAAGCTGTAGGTTTAATTTGTAATTCAGTTTAGACCGTCGTCCGTGCAGTCCGTCCACATCTTAATCTCCACCCTCTTCTTCGTCTCCCTGCTCCCCGTCCATCAGCAAGGCCGCGTATTTACTGGCTGAGCTGAATTTCTGTTAAAACAAAAGGGGGATAGTGAGACGTAACCAAAACACTGATGGTATTTGAGGTTCATATGTGCTATACAGTCTCAAAATCAGGTGATTTTCATTTGAATTGTTTTGACTGCTCTGACATTGGTGAGCGGTGAGAGATACTGAGCTTTAAGGAATCAAACTTATGGTTTTTATGATTTTTAAAAAAAGGGTTTTAGTGCCTTTTAGAGACTATTCCTTTGACAAAAAATAGGTCCAACTTTACATTAGGTGTCTTTAACTATTATGTACTTACCTCAATAATAATGAATTGTTTGGCACAATGTTCTTATTGTGTTCATGTCACTTCTGCTGCTATTGAGGTGGGATATGGTTAAATTTAGAGACAGATTTGGTGGTATAGTTAGGTTTAAGGGTGGGTTAAAGTTTAGGGTCAACAGTGTAATTATAGATGCACCTACAGAAATTAAATACAGATTTAATTGCAGGAAAGTATTTTTAAACATCAGTACCATATAAAAACATATAAGCTCACAATAAATGCATTGTATCAAATAATGGATTTAAATGTAGTTACACAGTAGTTACAGTAATTAAAAATACAATATACAGTGGGTCCAAAAAATATAATGTATATTTTTATATATAAAAGTCTGAGGCAACACATGAGAAAAACAAACTGCTTGTTAGCTAACAACCAGGTGCCGCTATTTTTAGAAGTGGAAGTCAACTATTTTCTGTGAGACTTCTGATAAATATAAAATATTACAAATAAGTAGGCACGAAAATCTAATGATTACAACATAATGTCTCTTACATTATCTTGATTTACAGGTGAATAGCACAATTACAATGAGGTCATGCAAATTTTTTGTCATGTGTTGCCTCAAAGACACAAAAAAATATAGTGAGGAAAAAAATAAAAAATAAATAAAACACTTTTTGGAGGACAGACTCAGGAAGGCCCATAAAAACACTTTTTAAAAATACGTTAGAAACTTGAAGTTTAAGATAAATAAAAACTTAGATCTGCTCTATGGATAGCTGAATATCTATAGCCCTGTTTGCCGGTTTAAATGTTAAAGGAGACATATTATGCCCCTTTTTTACAAGATGTAATATAAGTCTCTGGTGTCCCCAGAATGTGTCTGTGAAGTTTCAGCTTATTATATCATTTTGAAAATGCATATTTTGAGTGGAAGCAGAAACACTCTGATTTTCGTGCCTGTTTCTTTAAATCCAAATGAGCTGCTGCACCCCACCCCCTTTACAGAATAAAGATGGGCCATTAGAGCTGGTACCTGCTAAAAACATCTGTTTTGGTTCTGATTATCATGTTTATCGCACTGAAATCATGCGTTTTAAACCATATTAGTTTAAACTTCTGATATACGGTTTTCTGAGTGCACACATCCGAAGCACACGGACAGAAAGCGGCTGTCACAGCATGTGAGTACTAAACTAAGTTCTCATTCACACACAAGTTTACGTTAAAAACACACATGAGTTACAAAAAACAGTCAGTTATGTCAGTGAAGGTAAACAGCTGGGAAATAAATCACATGATTATTTTAGATCTGTGTGGCAGCATCAATACACAGTAAATAAATCAATAAATCCACTGCTCTGTTGTCTCCTGAGGCTGGGACTGTAAACAGTGTTCTGTGATCGTCTGTGCAGCCAAAGGCAGAACAGTTAGCATGTTTTGCTCAAACTTTCGCCATGGCATTAGAACTGGTACACCGCTGTCGCTTGCGAAATCAAAATGACGGTGCAGCGGGTGGAAACTTACAGATTAAGGGGCAGTAATATTATAATGAGATCCCTTTGCACCGTCACCAGGGGAGCGTGATCAGACGCGCTCGTTTTTTCAGACGCTTGCAGAAAAAGGCTGGGTTAATCTTTTTCACGTTTCCTTGGTTGGTAGATGTACTGGGGACCTGATTATAGCACTTAAAACCTGGAAAAGCCAGATTTTCATGATATGTCACCTTTAATGTGTCTCCCTCGTCTACTTGTGATCCAGTCGACCAAAACGCATCTTAATACCAGGGGTAAACAGTGCCTCTGAGTAAATTATTAACATCTAACTTGTTATTCCATGTTATACTGGATAAATCCAGGACTACCAGGAGGTTGGTCAGACTAAACGTCCTAAGAAAGACACTGTTCACCAGTTAACTGGGCTGAAATACTGGCCCTGTAACACCTGGTTTATTTTAAGGTCTGCTTCATCTGGCCCATTAATTTCGTTCATTTCACTTACCATGAAAACCCCTTCCAAATGGAGTTCCAACTCTACGTGTTTGTTTGAAAAGTTCTGTCAAGGTGAAAATCCAGATGGACTCCAGTGTGAAAACAGACCTGAGTGGATCTCAATTACATTTTTTTTTTCAGAAGCTGCTGCAAATGATGCAACAGACCACAGGAAATTCCTGTATAACTGATATTGAGGACTTCATTCATTTACAGATGCCACACATTCAGAAAATTCAAATTGAACATGGAAAATGATTTGCAACTATAATTTAATCATCTTTATGAGATGAGGCTGGATGATGTGCCATTGCACAAAGAGCTTGAAAGACGGTGTAATGTTTTCACATACAAGCATGTATTGGAGAGGTGTGCGTCAGTATTCTCAATGTACAATCTTTTCCATTCTATACTACAGCTATAATTCAATGCTAGGTTCAAAATTATGTGTCTAGACTCAAATAAATATTTACATTTTTCAAGTCACATATCTTCCAAAAGAGGCCCACAATTACAGTCTGTGACCAACATTGTAATTTCCATTACAGCGAATGAAGCATCTAAAAAAGGCACTAGAGAAAACTTTCATTAAAGGATTGGAGAGCAAAGAAAGCCAGAAGTAAAAGTAGAGGGAGCGGGGATCATGGGATCACACCCAGAGAGAGTGTTAGCTCTGTCACTCACAGGGCTGGGAGACTCCTCAAATTTCTTTGGCTCTGGTGCTGGTCTGAGATCTCGCTCTCTTCTCGCGTCCTTTCTACAAGTAACGCACAAGACACTGAGACAGAGTCTCACAAGAACATCTACACTGATTCAGAAAAATACTCAGGAGCAGGGACATAGATCCCAAGGGGAAAACAGGAAAACATCCACTCGCAATATTACAATCAATATAGGGCTGCTCGATTACGGCAAAATCGTAATCATGAGCGCACACAAAGTCACCTAGATAGGGCCCTATGATTTCCACGATGCAGAAAACACAGACAGAATCCAGTCATAAAAACGGAATTTACTGTATAATGCGGAATGTCACGGATGTTGCTAAATTTTGGACGGATACATCAAAAGTAGGTCAGTATACTTAAACCAAACATGATAAGGACTAGTGTCTGTGAATATTAAGCCGCAAAAATATAATTTAAATATGAATCCTGCATGTTCTGTGTGAATGAATGGCGCAGACACACGGTTTCATTTACTACACACATACTGAAGCGCGTGACACTCACTGTGTTTTCTGTTTTCTTGAGTATATGAACACTTGAATATAATCTCTAGAACTGCTCTGAGAGTCACTTCATGAGCATTTTACCGTTTCTTTTGAGAAAAATTATCATGTCAAATAAACAGATAAAAATAAAAGTTTGGTTTAACTTCAAGAAATGGTGACAGAAATATTAATTAATGTAATGATAAGTACTACTACTACTTATAAAATTATTATTAAAACATTATTTTTAAAGAAATATTTACCAGAAAATTATTTAGCAGAAAAATGTAAATACACAACACAGTATTTCTGAAAAAACATATACATTATATATATAAAATCAATTAATTAGAGAGGCTTTAAATTTATTAATATTTAATGAAATCATTAAAATGGAATTCAGATAATTAATGGACAACAGAATTTAGTAAAAATAAAACTTAATTTGAAAAATAAAAATTCATAGGACCTTAAAAATGTAATTTTTGTTAAACTTTTAATAAATTGCTATTTAATATTGTTTAATATTGTATAATTAGACATGCTTTTTGATAAATAAAATTTAATTTAACCATTAAAACTCTAGAGTCTAGAAAAATTAAAATAGAATCCAGAAAATTCACTTTCAATAACACTTTCATATCAAGCATGACTCGCAGTAGCCTGCATTTTACGTTACGTTACATTATTTGGCTGATTTGGATGTTAAGTTCGAGCTTTAAGAAGCTGCAAAAAAACACTATTGTAAAGGAAAGGACAATGCACTAGAGACAAAACCAGAGCATCACTGTGAAACGGAACGTGCCAAAATAATTGTTTTTATCGTGTTTTAATAGTTGTTTGAAGCCAAAATTGAAATCTAAAATGAAACTGTATTAAATCTCACAGCCCTAAATCGATATTGTAAAAACTCCTTCTATTTAATGTTGAAATGAGATTGAAGTCCCTGCTCCAGAGCCATACACTCGTTCTCTTGTTCCTGAGGCCAAATGCATCTTGCCCAGAGATATTTGCTATTACTGTTGAGCTGAAACACATTTAAACTGTTGTTACACAGCAGTTATTTTCAGTCATTAAATATAATTGGTCAAACTGACTTTTCACTGTTTGTATCACTCCACTTGTCTTGATCCAGGCAGATTGTCAATCTGTGTGTTGGTGGATTTCTCAAGTGACTCTTTCTCACCACAAGTGATTGATTTTATGAGTGAGTCACTGAAATATAATATAATTCAACTGTTTAAAAAAAAAAAAAAAATGAGTAAAACAACATTTTTGTTGTTGCTGAGACTGGAAAGATGCGAATGGACACAGTGTTCTACAGGCCAAACTAGAAAAGAAACAGATTTGTCCAACCACCACCCTAATAAATCTAAAATACTACAAAATCTAATAAGAACCTAAAGATAATCTAGCATATATACTAAATATATCCTTCCAGAAGGAAGAAAGATCTCTACTCTTTTCAGCAGTAGGGGTGCCAGAGAGCAGCTAACCTGTCTCCTGTCTCCTTCCTTCGGTCTCTGCTGGCTGCTTCTCCACGCCCCCTGCCTGCTCCAGAGCCCGAGGCCCCACCACGACCCCGAGAGGGGCCCCGGTCCCGGCGCACCCCATCTGCTTTGTTTTCATCTGTAAGGAGAGCCCAGTGTTCAGCAGAGGACACTATGGACAACTCTTCTAATAAAGGAGCTGCATTAGGCTGTAGGCTTCTGTAAAATCTCTAAGCAGTTTACTGCTTCTGAACTTAACATTTAGAAGAGGCTGTTTTTAGGAAGGGAGGCTACTGGACATTTCTCCTGCCCAACAACTGCCAAAGACAATAACACCCTGTTGTCAATCCACTATGATATTTTAAGGGGTTTCCAGCTGTGACTTGTGTATGTAAAAAGAGTGTATGTATTGACTTCTCCTTTTACACCTTCCATCATTATTGCTTTTCATGTCTCAATGGATTTGAACACCTATAAGCTTACCTTTATTTCTTTGAGGAGCATCAGCTGAGCTTGTTGCACTGAAAAATAAAGTACATCAAAAAAACTGAAGTCAGAATAATTCTAAAGAGTGCTCTCTCTCTCTCTCAGATAAACTTTCAAAAGTTTGGGGTCAGAAAGCTTTTTTTAAAGAAATTAATACTTTTATTCATCAAAGATGTATTAAATGATTCAAAAGTGACAGTAAAGACAATTATAATTGTTAAAAAAACAAAAAACTTATTTTAAATAAATGCTGTTCTTTAAACTTTGTTCAAAGAATCTTAAAAGAAAAGTATCACTGTTTCAACACAAATATTAAGCAGCACAACTGTTTTCATCATTGATAATATTAAGAAATATTTCTTGAGCAGCAAATCAGCATATTAGAATGATTTCTGAAGGATCATGTGACACTGAAGACTGGTGAAATGATGCTGAATTTTTTTGTTTCAATGGAACAGATATACTTAAACAGGGAACATTTATTTTAAATTGTAACTGTTTTTATGGTAAAACTTTTTTTATGGTGCCTTTCTTACAATGTTACATGTACTTACTATAGTAATAACAATAAATGATGCATAATTACATGCAACTAACCATAAACCAAACCCTCATCCTAACCCTAATCATTTAGTAAGTAAATGTAATTAATTAATATTACTCAGTACTTAAAGTACTTCATTACACTGTAATAAAGACACTGTAACATAAAGTGTAACTGTTTTTACTTAATTTTTTTTAACACTAAGTCAAACACATAAAAAAAAAACCTACAGACCCCAAACTTTTTACGTAGAGTACATATGTACTAATTAGTGATCGACCGATATTGATTTTTTAGAACCGATACCGATACCAATTATTTGCATGTTTATGTGCCCGATAACCAATATGCAGAACCGATATTTATTTACTGTTATAAAATACTTCACTTTGCTTTTTCCTCTTTTCAGTCATCTTTTTTTTTAAGTGTCAAAAATTTGCAGTCTTTCATGTTAAATTTAATCTTCATATTAAGCAAAATAAATGTAGAATGTCTAATGTTTTCAAATGGAGAAAATAAATAAGACAGGACTCATATCAACTTTTTTAAACTACAGTTTTAGTAGGTTTATAAGCTGTTTAATGGAGTCAAGAATAATTCACTGGATAATGTTAATTCAAATATTCTCTGGAATATTGGAATATAACAAACTTTTACTAACTTTTTTTTAATAAATACAAAGTATTTTATTGCATTTCTTAACTGGAATGTTATATCAGAATTATTAAAGTTTTTGTCCCTCTAGATTATGAAATGCCTGCTGACAGCACAGTTTATCTATGCATTTACAAAGAACTCAAACTGCGATCGCTCGCGGAGATAATAAATAATTCATTTCCATAAAGTTGTATTTTTAGATGTTTATTAGCCAAATAATGGTTATATAGTAAATGTTGCTACAATTTAAAGGTGTTTTAAACAAGTGAGTCTTGTTCAAAGTTACATGCGGAGGCCGTGCTGGAGCATTTCCTGAGCATCAATCCGCTGAGTGAACAGCAATGTGAAGCGCCTTCACGAGACTAATGATGAGCAAATATACAACAGAGAGAGAATTTAATTCAGCGCTTTTATTTCCAACATGCGCTCATTCATGGCTGTATTGTTTAACTCATGCAAAGTTACGTCCTTATTGGGAGAGGACTTGACGGATTTAAGTGTGTCGAGCTCGTCCGTCCGCACTCATCCGCGGCGAGTATACTTTGAAAGCTGCAAGGACGCGGCTGTGCGCGAGAAGGGACAGAACGCGGAAAGTGAAACTTACCCGGGCCTTTAGCCTACGTGACTCCGACTTCACGAGACTAACGATGAGCATATACAACAGAGAGAATTCAGTTCAGCGCTTTTATTTACAACATGCGCTCATTCATGGCTGCGTATTATTTAATTCAGGCAAAGAATTAAATTTATTTATATGACTCCGTGAGTTGCTCTCTATTTCTTAGAGCCAAGCTGCATAAACTACATAACAGGCATTTATGTAATGCATCTAATTTGTGCATTAATGGCTGTTATGTTAAATAAAGTTTACTAACTACAGCAAATCAAATACTTGTGCATGCCGTTGTTGTTGTCTCGTCTCCCCTCAGACGCGCTGCAATGGCGATCCTGCGCAAATTCTCATAACACCCACAAGATGGCGGCATTTATCGGTGAATCCGATATTACAAAACCGATATCCGATTATGGTAAAATGCTTAAATATCGGGAAAAATATCGGTAAATCGATATATCGGTCGATCTCTAGTACTAATTATATGATATTTTAGATATTATATATGTGACCCTGGACCACAAAACCAGTCATAAGGGTCAATTTTTTGAAACTGAGATTTCTACATCATCTGAAAGCTGAGTAAATAATTTTCCATTGATGTATGGTTTGTTATGACAATATTTGGCCGAGATACAACTACTTGAAAATCTGGAATCTGAGGGTGCAAAAAAAATCAAAATATTGAGAAAATCGCCTTTAAAGTTGTCCAAATGAAGTTTTTAGCAATGCATATTACTAATCAAAAATTAAGTTTTGATATATTTATGGTAGGAACTTTACAA
This sequence comes from Tor tambroides, assembly GCA_021397915.2. Taxonomy (NCBI): domain Eukaryota; kingdom Metazoa; phylum Chordata; class Actinopteri; order Cypriniformes; family Cyprinidae; genus Tor; species Tor tambroides. Next base: position 181,131 of record JAFVLL020009276.1, read on the forward strand.
AATATCTTCATGGAATATGATCTTTACTTAATATCCTAATGATTTTTTGGCATAAAAGAAAAATCTATCATTTTGACCCATACAATGTATTTTTGGCTATTGCTACAAATATACCTGTGCTACGTAAGATTGGTTTTGTGGTCCAGGGTCACATATTATATATTATACTATAATATTTTTAACAGTCTTTGAATAATAGCTATCTATATATAACATAAATCCAGACAGAAACCTTTTGGGTGGAGCGCTACTGCTGGGAGAGACGACAGGTTTACTATCACTCTCGCTGGATCCTGCACTCATGGCGCTCCTCTTCGCCCAAGCGTTCTCCTTAGGTGGCGGCGCTGGAACAACTTTCAGCGGCAGCCCCTCCTGCTTGGAAGTAGTAGTCTGGTTTCCATGTGAGGATGAATCCTCGTCACGGCTGCTGAAAACCTCGTTTTCTACAGAGCGCTCACTCTCCCGACGCCTCGGCGCTATTGAGAGAGGGGAACGATTGGAATCTGAGGGGTTTTTTAATAAATCATTGCATATAGTGACAGATTATTTATGTGTCTTATGATCAGTATCTATAAAGCAGAGTCTGTTAATGTTTTGTTTACATCAGACCTGTACATAATAAGGACCGGTCAGTGATCACTTACCCCTGCTCGATGTGTTTCCTGTTTGTGATGACTCACTTCCTGTTCGTGAGCGCTCGGTTGCTTGGTCCTCACTACGCCAACTGGGATGCCTGAGTATATTAGAAAACGACAGGGAAAATACTGTTTAGAAAAAGGGAATGCATGTGAAAAATAAAGTTTTTTGGTTTATTACTAATTTTCATGGACTTGATATCCTCACAACATTTCTTTTGGCGGGTGACTTAATTATGAATCACCCATTCACAAAATCAGATTAATATGCAAACAAATTATGTATTCTTCTGAGTTAATAACGCATTAATTGTAATATAATTAACATCATCCAAAAATGAAAATTCTGTCATCATTTACTCACCCTCAAGTAGTTCCAAACCTGTATGAATTTCTTTGTTCTGCCAAACACAAAGGAAGATATTTTGAAGAAAGTTTGTAACCAGGCTGTTTTGGGGCACCATTGACTTCCACAGTAGGAAAAAAAATACTATGGAAGTCAATGGTGCCCCAGAACTGCTCTGTTTCCCACATTCTTCAGAATATCTTCCTTTGTGTTCAGCAGAACAAAGACATTCATACAGGTTTGGAACTACTTGAGGGTGAGTAAATGATGACAGAATTTTCATTTCTGGGTGAACTATCCCTTTAATATTCATGAGTAGAGAACTTTGATTTAGAGGTCATTAGCTGGGTTTCCATCCAAAGTTGCAAATTTAACTTATGTGCCAAATTGGAATATTGAATAAAAAATTTGCGAATAAGCACTGCTTCCATCCAACTAGTCAAGAGAACAAAATCGTCACTCCCTGTTAAACAGGCTCTAAATATCACTAAGAAAAGTAGGAGAAACCACCGAATATAATAATTTTCATATATAATAAATGAATAGCATCTCAGAGCAAGCAGACGAAACACAATAAATGCAGTCATTGCTTTCAGAAGAGGATGTTGTTTGGGAACACATTTCCCAGTACGCAGTTGCGTAAGCAACTATACAGAAATACTCTGACGACAGACTTTGCTCAGGTATTTACGAATGACCGAATTATAAGTCTTGGATGCATAAATCTGTTAGTTCACAAAAAACAAAACAAAACAGAAATTCTTCAGCCTATTGTCGTTCCATGTCTTATTTTCCTCCGTCTGTGAAACGCATAAGAAGATATTTTAAATAATGTTGGTGGGACAAAAGTTTCAGTCTCCATCACCATTTTTTTATATTATATATATATATATATATTTTTTTTTATATATTATTCTATATATTATACTATTTGGTTATCAACAGTTCAGAAGAAAGAAACCCAGAACTTCAACTTCGACATGAAGGTGAGTTAATGAAGATGACAGAATTTCCATTTTTGGGTGAACAATCCCTTGAACAATAAAATTCAACATTAAGAAGATTAATCAAATGTACGTGTATGTCCATGTATGCTGTACCTCTCTCTGGGCTTGCGTTCAGGTCCCCTGTTCTTGTCCTCCTCCAGCTGCCTCTGCAGTCTCTCCTGCTCTTTCTTAAGCCTCTCCTCCACCTCTCTCTCTTTAGCTGCCGTGTCCACCGGTTTGGCTCCTCCGAAGATGGACGCAGCTCGTCCCGATGAGGCTGAAGGGCCGCTGCTCTGGTCTTCCTCTTTGGGAACACTGCGGGGTTTCAGGTTCAGTTTGGGCCTCTGAGGGGGACCTAAACACAGATACAGTCCAGACTGTTTAGATGTCCTGATTCAAGACTTCCTTAGATTTGGTTCCTGGAGTGACCCAGATAAATGAAATGCACCGTCCCACCTCTGTCCTCGCGCCTCTCATCACGTCTCTCGTATCTCTCTTCACGATCACCATAGCGCTCACCGCTGCCCCGTCCGTCATCTCGTCGGTCGTCATAGTCGCGGCGAAAGCCGCTTCCAAACGGTCGACGACCCCCACTGCGAGAATCATAACCTGAAATAAAGATAACGAAACATTACGAAGGGAAACAAACTAATGGCTGTTTTTGTTTTGAATGACCAATGCAAAATCATTTCTAAGGAGCAAAGCCTTGTTCTGCTGTAAATGGATTACAGAGCTGCATTTTACAGTTGTAATTTTGACACAGTTGTTCTGCGTTGATTGAGTGTAAGTAACATAAAAAATAAATAATTATACCTCTGTCGTAGTCTCTGCGCTCTCTGTCATCATAACGTTCCCGGTATCTGTCTCTTCCTCCATCATAGCGGTCATTGTCCCACCGCTGGCCATCACGGTAACGGTCAGATTCATAACGATCTCGGGATCCTAAGAAATGGATGATAAAATAAAAACATAAATCACACAATTTTCTGTTGCAACATCTGGAATATAAAATTTTTTATTTCTTAAACACTAAAATATTTTATTTAACTCCCTCTTCGGTGCTGACCAATAACTACTTACTTTATAGCACGTCAAATACAATATAATAATCTTATAATAAATGTTTAGTAGCTTGTCATGTGGCTTACTACTTTCCCAAAGCTTTACTGTAGCTCAACTACTTTAACAATACAAAGTTTTTCTGTCAAACTAGAGCTTTAAAGTAGTTTCCTCCTGTTCTCTTTCTCCAACAAATACTTGTCAAATGAAATAATTGCTCACGCTCTCCAAAGGCGTCGTCCCTGCGTGGACCGTCATCAGAGTCAGATTTAGGCCTTGCACGCCAGTCAGAATCAGTCTTGTCTGGGCCCATGTCTCGCTCGCTACGGTTGCGATCCCGCCCGGAAACGGAGCGCTCATCTCTCTCTGATCAGGAAAAATCAAAAATGATTGTGAATATGGAAATACATTTTTTTAATACAGATATTTAATACAGATTCACAACGGCATTATACTGCATATGAACAGATGGGTTTCTGAGAACCGCACCTTTCTCATTGGACTGGTCAGCGATGTCTACACGGATCCTACGGTTTCCAAGGTTCTAGAAAGAAAGTAAGAGGAAGGGTTAACTACAGAGCTAAGAGCTTGTGTCTTCATTTTGGACAAGTGTAACAGATAAATTGCACCACCATGTGGCAAAAATAAAACTAGCAACAGTGAGTTCTATAATTCAGAAGCACACAGGTCAAAACAGACAAAATGAATTTCAACATGATTGACAATTGGATCTCACCTCTTCATTGAGACTGAGTGCACGCAACAGAGACTCCACGTCATCGAACTCTGCGTAGCCGAAGCCTTTCAGCCGTTCTGGGTTACTGGGCTCCCTTGGGAGGCGAACTGCACTGATCTGTATGAATAAAAGAGATATAATTACAGTTGTTTATATTTCTCATGCTTTACGCTATGGGCTAGAAAACGGCGCCACAATTCTTCCTGCTCTGTTATTTAATGTGGCATTGTGTCTGTCTGTTTTTCCAGCATCTTGCGGTATATGTTGTATTTTTAAAATGGAGTGTAAAGTTTTGAAACTAATTTAAAAATTGTAAATTAATCAAATTAATGTTGTGTCTCAAGGCCCCTGCATTCTGATCCATTGCATTACATCAGTTCTGCACTGTCTAGCTGTTTTGGAACAGAATACAAGATTGGAGAGAAATCTGGTTTTTAGGGTTTATGCTGATTTAAACAGCTGGCATCTTCTTTAATTGAACTGCAGGACATTATACACTGCTCAAAAAAATTAAAGGAACACTTTTTAATCAGAGTATAGCATCAAGTCAATTAAAATTCTGGGATATTGATCTGGTCAGTTAAGTAGCAGAGGGGGTTGTTAATCAGTTTCAGCTGCTTTGGTGTTAATGAAATTAATAACAGGAGCACTAGATGGGCAACAATGAGACGACCCCCAAAACAGGAATGGTTTTACAGGTAGAGGCCACTGACATTTTTTTCCCTACTCATCTTTTCTGACTGTTTTTCACTAGTTTTGCATTTGGCTAGGGTCACTGTCACTACTGGTAGCATGAGGCGATACCTGGACCCTACAGAGGTTGCACAGTCAGTCCAACTCCTCCAGGATGGCACATCAATACGTGTCATTGCCAGAAGGTTTGCTGTGTCTCCCAGAACAGTCTCAAGAGCATGGAAGAGATTCCAGGAGACAGGCAGTTACTCTAGGAGAGCTAGATAGGGCCATAGAAGGTCCTTAACCCATCAGCAGGACTGGTATCTGCTCCTCTGTGCAAGGAAGAACAGGATGAGCACCGCCAGAGCCCTACAAAATGACCTCCAGCAGGCCACTGGTGTGAATGTCTTTGACCAAACAATCAGAAACAGACTTCATGAGGGTGGCCTGAGGGCCAAATGTCCTCTAGTGGGCCCTGTGCTCCCTGCCCGGCACCGTGGAGCTCGATTGGCATTTGCCATTGAACACCAGAATTGGCAGGTCCACCACTGGTGCCCTGTGCTTTGCACAGATGAGAGCAGGTCCACTCTGAGCACATGTGACAGACGTGAAAGGGTCTGGAGAAGCCGTGGAGAACGTTATGCTGCCCGTAACATCGTTCAGCCTGACCGGTTGGGTGGTGGGTCAGTGATGGTCTGGGGAGGCATATCAATGGAGGGACGCACAGACCTCTACAGGCTAACAATTTCAATGGCACCCTGACTGACACTAGGATGAAATCCTTGGACCCATTGTCGGACCTACGCTTGTGCAGTGTTTCCTGGGTTCCTCCTGGTGCACGACAATGCCTGGCCTCATGTGGCGGAAGTATACAGGCAGTTCCTGGAGGATGAAGAATTGATACCATTGAATGGCCCCCACGCTCGCCTGACATAAATCCAATAGAACACCTCTGGGAAATTATGTTTCACTCCATCTGACGCCGCCAGGTTGCCCCTCAGACTGTCCAGGAGCTCAGTGATGCCCTGGTCCAGATCTGGGAGGAAATACCCCAGGACACCATTCATCGTCTCATTTGGAGCATGCCCCGATGTTGTCAGGCATGCATACAAGTACGTGGGGGCCATACAAACTACTGAGTACTATTTTGAGTTGCTGCAATGAAATTTCAGCAAAATGGACTAGCCATTTTGGCTATGGACTAACTTTGATTTTCGGGGTGTCTTTGAATTCAGCCCTCTGTAGGTTGATAATTTTAATTTCCATCAAACGATGTGGCATCCTTTCATTCCTAACACATTTCCCAGTCTATATTAGTATAGATATCCAGCATGATGTTTTTCCCCATTGAGATCTGATGTGTTTTCAAAGTGTTCCTTTAATTTTTTTGAGCAGTGTATATATACAGTAAAAACAAAATTTATTCAGACACCTTCAACATTTCTCACATTATCACAGATTATTCGCTATAGTTTAGAAAATGGTAATAAAATATGAAAAGAACTAAGTTAAACTGTGTCAGAACAAATTCATCTGGGTAAAAGGCAGATAACTTTGATAGAAAGGTATGTAACAAAACATGGTCAGGTCAAAGTGTCAAATCAAATTTTTGGTCCCAAATTTTTATCAATTTTACTGGCATTCCACTGTATGAAGAAATTTTGGGTATAATATGTCACAGTTTACTTTATTTTGCTATACTCACTTAAATAAATGAACTATAGGCCTGGATTCATAGACAGGGCTTAGCCTAAGCCGGGATTAGGCCATAGTTCAATTAGGACAATTAAGTAATTTTTATAAACATGCCTAAGAAAAAAAGCATTACTGGTGTGCATCTTAAGAGAAAACAAAGGCACTGACATGTTTTAAGATCAGTCAGTGCAAGTTTATTTTAGTTGAAACAGCTCAGATTTACATTTTATACTTGGACTAGGCTTAAACCTTGTCTGTGAAACCGGGGGGATGTGTCCTGCACCCTCTAGTAAAAAAATATCCAAAATTATATATGGTGTCTGAATAATTTTTGGTTTGACTGTGTGTGTGTGTGTTTGTGTGTGTATATATATAGATAGAGAGAGAGAGAGAGAGAGAGACATACATTACTGTTCAAAAAACACTGTCTTGTTGTCTCTTATGCTCACCAAGGCTGCATTTATTTGATCAAAAATACAGTTAAAACAGCAATACTGTAATATTATTACAATTCAAAATAACTATTTTATTTTAATATTTCATAAAATGTAATTTATTCCTGTGCTGGCAAAGCTAAATTTTTAGCAGTCATTACTCTAGCCTTCAATGCCATTATGAATGTTTTTACTGTAACTTTTGAACAATTTAATGCATCCCAGCTGAATAAATTAATATTAAATATCAAAGTATTAATTTCTTACAAAAATATTTTCAATGGTAGTGTAAGTAACATAACAAAAAATTATTGCAAAATGCAATATTGAATAAAAAAATAGTAAAATCTTTAACCACTATACTAGAGCTGCCACTGTACTAATGTGGTAAAAGAACAGTCAAAAAATAAAGTTGTTTAAAAATGAACTGATTATAATAAATCAACCTATTTTTATTTGTATTTTGTACTGCTGAACTTGTAATGGCATGTGAAACTCATCACTACCAAAATTAAGAACTAAAAGTTTCACGGTTTTTTCCCCTACAACTAATCTAGAAACACATTGATGAAACTCAGCTGTGCTCTGAAAACATCTTGAAAAATAATTTTCTTCATGCACTATTTACTACAAGGAGTTGGCAGACACCAAGGCAAAACAGCACACATCTGAAAACCCCAGCAGATGCTGTCTGGCAGAATCCATGTTACAATGCATGTAAGAATTCACGTGAACATTCCTTCTGCAGGCTCACAGAAAGAGAGGAAACTCACACTGAGTCCACGGAAGAAGTTTTTGATGGAGTCTTCAGTGACGTCGTAGGGGAGGTTGCCCAGGAAGGCGGTGTAGGGGGGGCTGCGGGGCAAACGGGAGCGGTCGACGTTGGGCTCACGGGCGGCACGTGGAGCCGTCGGCAGAATGGACCGATCGATGGGCGGCGCACGATACGCGTCATCTTCTGTGTGCCAGGATGTAGTAACTATAAAAGAAGAGAAGCTTGATTAGGGACAGTTCACCCCAAAATATAATTTTCCTCATTATTTTCCCTGATGTCGATCCAAACCCAAATGACTTTCTTTCTTCTGTGAAACAAGCTGCTTTTTCCTGTACAATATATGTAACAGAGACCAAGGGTTGTCAAGCTCCAAAAAAGCACTATAATAATAATCCAATTGAAACATGCGTTATATGCCAAGTCTTCTGAACCCATACAATAGCTTCAACTGAGGAACAGATTTGAATTCATTCAAATAATCCTGCAAAATATGAAATATTAAGAGGCATAATGAAAGGTTTGCCATGGAAAACACTGCTTGTACTGAATGTGCAGAAATGGAAATGACATTTGAAAGCTACAGTGGAGGGGAATCTTATCAAATATTATAATTATATAATTATCATTACTAACAACTGGAATAAGTCATAAGGTCCACTTTTATGGTGCTTTTATTGACCTTCGCAGCCAGTAGTCACTTGATGCCTTCATTGAATGGAAAACAGCAGGAAGGACATTGTGCAAAACATCTCATTTTGTTTTTCACAGAAGAAATTAACTTAGAAAGTCTGGAACGTCATGAGCGTTGTAATGACAGAATTTTCTTGTGAACTCTTCCTTTCTTATTTTAAATACGATTTTTTCATAATAAGAATTAATACTAAACAAAACTTGAAGTTTTCAACTTAAAGACTTTTATATTTAACTGAAAATTAAAACATTTCACCCTATTTCACCCCAAAGACAGATATATATCTATTTTTTTATTCCTTTTTTTAAACATGTGCATTTCCCTAAAGTTTGTGAAACACCAAACCAAAATCAAAGAAATAGTGGTGAAACTATCTATATTAGCAGGTATCAATAGTCTTTATTTGTCATTCAAAAACGGGAACCAAAACCAGGACTGCATGTATACAACCTGTAAACAAAGCGGCACTTGCTTACCAATTTGAACATGATTACTGTTAATTACCTTCTTCATTAAAGACGGCTCATGTTTTTAATAAAATGCTTGTGTATTTTAATGGTCGGGTAAGGTGACTTGAAATCAGAATAAACTTCTGTTGGTGCTGTCTTGACTTCTTTGCTCACTTTTATCACTTTTGCTTTTTTTGTCTTGACTATATGTAATCCTACTAAAATTACAGTATAATTGAGAGCTATTAATTTTAACATTAGATTTTAAAGAATAACAACTTCTAATTTAAGTGAACTTAAAACAATCTTCACATAAACCCATTATAATAAATGTCATATTTACCTGTGCCCTTCAGCAAGTAGGAAATATACAGAAATTGAATAAAGTTATCAAACACTAAAATCTAAATTAAATATAGATGAATCCTTAAAGGTGCCATAGAATGCATTGATACAATATTTTAAGTTGTTCTCTGACATCTACATAGAAGGTATGTGGCTTAGGTAAGGGCAAAAATTCTCCAGAAATGGTTTTTCATGTCCATTTAAAACCCTAGGAATTGTCCCTAGAATGAAATGGTCTGTTATTACCTTATTTGGAAGGCTCATGAATAATAATGTTGAGCTGTGCTCTGACTGGCTGTTTCATAGTGTGGCTCAATGTTGAGCTCTGCTCTGATTCGCTGTTTCACTGCGGCTCATTTCAGTAGCTCACAGGAAGGAAACACAGGGAAAACACATATTTCAATACTTTCTCTTGTAGTTATGTCGTTGGGTAATTATACTGTATATAAATTGCCGCCATCAGGGAGCCGCTTTGAATGCACGATCGCGTTTTACTTTCACTTTAGAGATTTGCGATCGCTCGTGCTCTATGTAAACTACAGTGGCAGTACTTACCACACATTTTACAAGATCAGATGCTGGTCAGTGGTGCTCAGGATCTGTAAATCATTCGCCAGCATCCTCAGTCATCTCTCCTTACTCTGTTTATATGGTAAGTGAAATCTTATGTACTGTAATGTAGCAGGCTATCGCTAGCAAGCAGCTAACCATGTCCCTTTAGTGGCTCACGTTATTTTATTAAAACGCGTTATTTGTTTTCCGTGCCTTTCTGAATACAGACACCAACCCATCCCTGCACAGCCTAGAACATAACATTTATTTCCATGATCTGCCATTTTCGCTATTGTCCTCGCTTGTTTCTTCACAATACCTGCAGAAGGATGGTTTGGCTGGGGGCTGGCACAGAACATGGGCGGGAATATGCAAATGTTTGGGGCGTAACTATTTGTGATCCCGACTGTAATGTAACAGTTGGTGTTATGTTCTGATTCACCTATTTTTCAGTGGTCTTTTGCTTGCACAAGATTTATATAAGGAGGAGGAAACACTGGTGTTTGAGGCTCACGGTATGTCATTTCCATGTACAGAACTCTTATTATTCAACTATGCCAAGGTAAATACAGTTTTCCATTCTATGGCACCTTTAAAGCTACAAAAGTTATGATTTCCTCTTTTTCTTTTGTTCTTTGATTAACAGACATCACAGCAGTTGGGTTATTAGGTTATTTGGCTGCTATTACTTTAAAAGCTGCCGCTGCTGAATGTGACGCGGATCTGACACGCATGCTCATAGTTTCATTCACGCTTTAATATGAAATGATACAGGCTACAGTGCATGCTGCCATATTTGTGCGTGCAATTGGAGAGCATACGCTACAAACACAGCATAGTGGCTGACAGGAGAGGAAAACTTGTTTTTACTGACATATGGCCTGACAATATCTCATCTGACTGCAGTTTACTGTTGTTCTGCTGAAGCTTACCTGTACCGTTTCTGCACTCGTTTGACTAGCGCCTGAAAAGTCTCCTGTTTGATGTAGTTGTAAAGATGTTCTGTGTCTAAATAAACGCAACTCTTGTCAAGAAAAAAAGAGACAGAAGCAGCAGTTGTGAGTGGGGTGGCCAACCCTAGCTCCGCTAGGTGTGTGCAATATTGGAAAAAAAATGATATCTCAATATTTTTGGGATTTTTTCGATAACGATAATCAGACGATATTTTGCCGAGCGTGTTATTGTGCTGATATCTGACTACAGTGGACAGCTGCAGTTTTTGATATTCTTCATATTCTGTGTGGTCAGTTCACATCAGCGATAGAAATTAAACTTTTCATATAAGTTTAAATTGATTTTTACCTTTTATAGGCAATTTTACCTTTAATAAAGCTATTTTTTTCTAAAAGTGTGCATCTTTTGAGTCAAATTGTTACATTTAATCAGTCAATTAGAATAATAAGACATTTAGGCTGCTACTAAACAAATGAAACCAGTATCAACAAAACTAATCTTTGCAGAAGTTGCATCTGAATCACATTTAGATGTATTTACACACTGTTTAATCCAGCTCAGAGGGACATGGAGTGCTTTAACCTGCAGTTACAAATGCATAATGTTTTGATATTTTAAACATAAAACACTGAATACTGATATTTGAAATTATTTTAAAATGAAAAGATACTTTGAATGTGAAATTTAAACCGTCAGTAGGTGGCAGCAAGTCACTGTTAAAGTCCGCGTGAACTGGAAGTTTGCGACCGTCTTTACTTCCGTATTGTGACGTACTTCCGAGAGAAACAGAATATTGAATGATGAAAATAGAGGGCATGGCTTGTTTTTTCTACTGCGAATTGATTGGATGTAGTAAAGTAGGCGTTTCATTCAAAAATGAACACTGACAGTTGGAGGGGCGTGGTTAAGGATGTCACGCTCAAGGATGTCACGCTCATGCCCAAGCCGTCAAACTGATGTCATCAGAGAAGGCCCATCATTTTAGAGGGGAGGAGCATTTTCAGATTTTGATTAAAGATTATGAAAGCAAACAATTTTTTTTTTTGGATTGACTTGCATGGATGAATTTTTCACCACAAAAATAGCAATGTGCGCTAACAAAATAAATATAGTCAATTTTGATTTCACGCGGACTTTAACAAGTGAGTCACTGCGACTGAACCGAATCATTTAAACGGTTGATTCATTCAGGAACGAAACATCGTCCTGTTTCTCAGAGACGCAAAACAGTGCTGTAGCTGTTTGGAATTATTTTTTGTTGGTGAAATGGACCAAAAACAGGCAATATAATGTCTAAAATGTAAGTCTCTAAATATTAACTTATTGTTTATCGAACTGTTGTATAACATCAATATCACATTTGTAATCATGCTTATTTTTGAAGAAAAAAAACGGCACTCTTCACGTGATTTTAACTATATGAAATTTTATATACTGTATATATATATATATATATATATATATATATATATTAGTGGTGTCAAAATTAGCAC
>JAFVLL020009277.1:0-48195 GCA_021397915.2 Tor tambroides
GATTATTAAGAGATCCAGTGGCTGCCTGGTTCCTCTTTTATGATTCTCAGACTGAATAAAAATTTAAAAGGCCATTAAACACCATTACCCCCTCCATCGCAGGTGTCACTGCCAGCGATGCAGAGTGAAGTAGCTTATTTTTCTATTAGGTGGAGCGAGAAAAAGAGAGAGAGAGGCCGATTGTAAGACCAGTGCAAATGAATCTTTGCTCTAGAATGGCCAAACGGTCAGACTCTAATTAGCCTGCTGTGCTCCTCTTTATCTAATGGAGCTTTGAGCGCTGAAAAGGGTAAGCCTTTCCAAACATCTAAATGGCTTATATTAGGCTTGCTTGGCTCAATGGGAGTTTGACCATCCTTGAGTGTGTGAAGGCCAAATGGGGGTTTTGAGTCTAAACTTGAGCAAGAACGACTGCCATGATTGACTAGAAGCAGCATGAGGAGAAGTGGTGATTTAAGATGTTTGCTTTTGTGAGCCCTTTCCTAGTGGTATCGATCAGGGCTGCGTTTCCCAAAAGCATCGTAAGCCTAAGTTGGTCGTAGCTCCATTCGTTTCAATGGGTCTACGATGTACTTAAGCTTACGATGCTTTTGGGAAACGCAACCCAGGCCGATTATTAGGTTGATATTTAGGATTTCACAGTTAATTTTAAGTCTGAATTGTGGAGTGCACATATTGCACATATTGGTTTTAATGTAAATCTTGATTCAGTTTACAAATAATATTATTTGCATTTAGTGTATAAATAGTATGTTCACATTATCTGTATTTGGGGTTGTTGCTAAAAGTTACACCTATGGTGGCCCAGTAGTGCACAACATAACAAAATCTTCACAACACAACGAAATCTTCACAACACGGAAACAAGTTGCAACACAACGAAATTAGCACAACACAACGGAAACAAGCTGCAACACAATGGAAACAAGGTGCAACACAACGAAATTAGTACAACACGATGGAAACAAGCCACAACACAATGGAAACGAGGTGCAACACAACAAAATTAGTAAAACACAACGGAAACTAGCTACAACACAACGGAAACAAGCCCAAAACAACAGAAACAAGATGCAACACACCAAAATTAGCACAACACAATGGAAACAAGCCGCAAGATGACAGAAACAATCCGCAACACAACGAAATTAGCACAACACAATGGTAACAAGCCGCAACACAACAGAAACAAGCTGCAACACAACGAAATTAGCACAACACAACAGAAACAAGCTGCAACGCAATGAAAACAATCCGCAGCACAACGAAATTAGCTCAACACAACGGAAACAAGCTGCAACACAACAGAAACAATCCGCAACACAACAAAATTAGCTCAACACAATAGAAACAAGCCGCAACACAACAGAAATAAGCTGCAACACAACTAAATTAGCACAACACAACAGAAACAAGCTGCAACACAACTAAATTAGCACAACACAACAGAAACAAGCTGCAACACAATGAAAACAATCCGCAACATAACAGAAACAGTCCACAACACAACAGAAACAAGCTGCAACACAATGAAAACAATCCGCAACACAACAGAAACAGTCCGCAACACAAAGAAATTAGCACAACACAATGGAAACAAGCCACAACACAACAGAAACAAGCTGCAGCACAACAGAAACAGTCCTCAACACAACGAAATTAGCACAACACAACAGAAACAAGCCGCAACACAACAGAAACAAGCCCCAACACAACAAAATTAGCACAACACAACAGAAACAAGCCCCAACACAACGAAATTAGCACAACACAATGGAAACAAGCCGCAGCACAACAGAAACAAGCCCCAACACAACGAAATTAGCACAACACAACGAAATTAGTCCTATGTGTTGTGCTGTGGCAATTTCGTTGTGTTGTGGAGATTTTGTTGTGTTGTGCACAACTGGGCCACTGTACACATGGCTTGATTAAACTGGTAAAATTATAATAGGTACATTTGCTTTATTTAGGAGTTTGTAAAATTATTTTATTTATTGCTTTTCTTGTTTTTATTGGTACATCCATTTTTTATTTAATTTATATGTAAATATTTGTATTTAATTTTTACTTTTTTATTTAAACTTTTAAACTATTTTATTTTATTTTTAATGTATACTCCTTTTAACCACACTTGAGACTTTTAGAAGTCTTGAATAGTTAGATTCCTAACTTTATTTCATTTGATTAACTGCTCATCAGTGAGACTTGTGCTCTCGTTGACGCAGGTGAGCAATGGCTTGGACCTGCAGAGTTAGCTGGATGTCTCGTTCTCTTGGCTTCAGCCTGGAAAAGTGCTGATCGTGGAAGGGGTGCTGGAGGAGCTCTCTCTTGGGCAGATGGTGGGAAGACAGGGGGAGTAGTCACCCTGCTGCTTGGCCAACAGGGACACACACACAGACACATTCACATACGGCACACCCACACAGGAAACATTAGAACAACGATTTGTCATAGTCTTTCATTTCGACGGAGGAGTTCTTTTGTTGTTGGAAATAAGCCTTGTGAGTTTATTATTATCTTCCTCTGAGTCAGTACGTTTAAGAGTTCAGCAGACACCTCTTGTGATGGTGACGGGCCGTTCTTCTTTCTCTAACTGTCCACAAGCTATTTATGAAGAGTTACTCTCAAACTAGCCATCAAAGTTTTCTTGGTTATTTTGACAGCTTTTATGATGCCAGGACAAAAGAAGCAAACACACATCTTGCATAGCAGGGCTCAAACAATAAGTATTGTTTTTAGTGATAGACTGATATATCAGACAGGCTGGTTTTCAAAACAACATTTGGCGGTTTTTGAGATTATCTGTCAGTTAAATTTTTAGCTACTATATCTATATATATTTACTTTCTAGGTGATGTCATTGGAAAAAATCTTGTTTAGACACTTTTTTATATACATATTGAATAAATAGTAATTTGTTACTCATTTCAACAGTAATATGTCAATTAATATTACTGTACTGTAACTCTGACAGCTAAACTTTTGCTGGCATTAAAGACATAAAAACTCATGCACATGATCTGCAAATATGAAACTGTTGGAACGTAAGCACTGGCAAGTGACAGTTCCGTCAACTGGCCCCAAACTCTCTCACATTAGCCCTTATCCTCATCATTTTGCTCTGCCTAGAGAGATCTGCTTAAAACATCCTTGACAACAAATGGCGAGGGATGCAGATTGTGGCTGTCTTGTCTGTTAGACTGGTGGTATCAGGAGGGGCGTCTTCAGATTTGAGATCCCTGTAGCTAAGCTTACGCGTTTGACTCAGTTCCACGTAACCCAACATGCTGTTCGACACTATCCATCCGCTCCCATATGGTAAACCCGGGCTGCGGCTTTGTCAGCTTCCAGGGTTTTTTTTCTTTCTTTCTTTTTGTCAGCCTTAAAAACAGACAAACACAGTGAGAGGTGGGCTAATTACCACAGGCCTTCCTGTAATTACTCTTCCAGAGCAGCAGACAGGTTGGGTACAGACAGATCTGCTGTCCCTCTTACATGCTTATCTGCTGCTCACCAGACAGCTCACAAGTTCTACGTGGATTTGAGGTTCAGCTTGTCCAATGAGTTGAGAGTCAGGAGTTGTCAAACATGGTTATGGTGACGTTCCGGTCTTCACACTCTTGCGTGCCAGTGATTGGCCATGGTTTTCATAGCAGTAATTCAGCAAAGAAATATTTCACTTAGTAAAAAAAAAAAAGTCCAAGTTAATGTGTCTCTCCCCTAGCAGATTCCTCAGAAAATGCTTTTAGAGTTGCGTTAGAGAGAAAGTAATGTGAGAATGTCCTGAAAATGTGTCCTTTGTAAAGGTTATGGGCAGTGCTTTGAACAATAACTGTCAGCGTTGGGTTGAAGAAGTTATTTGAGTCGTTAAGCTGCAGATGGCATAGCCATTCATCGGCTGATAGTAATGAAGGATGCTTGGAGTTATTTGTATCTGCATGTAAACTGTTTTGTTAAAAGTAGGTGAGTTTTGCTAGCCTGATACATTTATGTATCCCACAGGGAGCGCTGGCCCACTAAGATGCCATGGTTGCTCTACATAATTATAATGGGAAGGTCCTTGTAAACTCATTAATATTTCTGTGAGTTTAAAATATATCTCATGTTATCACTCCCATCATACTAGAAAGAGATCTGTCTAGTTCTAGTGTTTATTGCATGTTTTTTTAAAGGGGGTAGTTTCCCAGAAGGAAACTTGTCATCATTCATGTTGTACCAAACCTATATGACTTTCTTTTGTAGAATAAAAAAAAGTGAATTTGAAGAATGATCTTCACAGATCTATTCCTTAAAATAACAGGTCATAGTGACACAAAGTTAAGTTATTCAATTATAATCTTCCCTACTGGTGAGCTGTTACTCAAGAATGGCTGCGACCAGATTATTGAGTCACCATGTGTTTGATTCTTGAAAGAATCAATTTGACTCATGAAAGATTCAGTGCAATTCCTAAAACAATCCTTCTGTCCAGTTTGTATACCATAACAACTGGTTCATTGATGAATCAGCACAGTTTGTCAGGGAGTCATTCTGTCCAATTTGTGAACTGTAACAACTGACCTATTGAAGAACCAGTGAAATTTCTGAAATAATTATTGTCTAATTTTTTGAACATTAACTACCAATTCATTAAAGAAACTGTGTAATTTGTGAAAGAATCATTTTGTTTAATATGCGTAATTGTTCAAAATAATGATTCATTCACTGATCCCATTTCACTTCACTGCCTAAATTATCAGGTTCTCAGTAAACAACTGACTGAAAAAAATATCAGTGAATAACTGCATATATTTTGGTCTGTTTCTTGCACAAAGCTATTGTGTGGGTTCAGAAGATTTGGAATATATAAGCTACTTTTATGTTGCTTTAATTTTTTTGGTCATTTTTAGAGTTCAACAGATGTGGTCACTATGAATCATATTGTATGGAGAAGAGTTCTGTGAAGGTTCTTTCAGATGTTGTAATGCAAGGATTTCCTTCTTTAAATTAGTATTTTCAGGATGTTCATTGATTATTGAAAATGTGTTCTGGTGGTCACTTTTAGAATGCAGGAATGTGCCAAGTCTAGAAATAGTCATTGTGCAGTATCATTGCGCTAAAGTCGAGAAAATCCAGTTAATGTTTTTTGGGGTGTGTGTGTATTCTTGGGACCTTTGCTCTCTAACTTGATTTAAAGCTAGACATACCTAGTCTTGTGTCAGGCACAGGTTACATTCATCCGATTAAAGTAACACTTCAGCCGGACAGTATGCTCTCTCTTTCTTTCTCTCACTCTCTCCTTTTATTTCTCCTGAAAGCTAGCTGCCCATGCCACAGGCCAATGTACAGTCTGAGCCTTTGAGCACATGCTTTAGGATGCATCAGTTTGTTGTGCAGAGAGGTTTTCTGGGGGATTATTGTGGCCTAAAGTAAGTTGCCCTTTCATTAACCTTGGCTGGCGATTTCTAGCTTTAATACAATACAAATGCGTAATCTGGCCCGCACAAACACAGCTGAGCCACTGTATTACTGTCTGATATTGCTTTGGGTTCCCTCTCAGCATTTCACTAATTAAGCTCCGAGCTCAACCTCAAGTCCTGCTGTACTCTATCGTCATTTTAAATTTATTTTGATTGATTTGTGTCAGCCTTAACTATGCTCTCTGCTAGATCAATAAATAAAGATCAATACTGTAATGTTTTCATCAGAACCGTTATTAAAAAATAGATTGGCTATAAAGAGAACTGAATCACTGATAGCACTGATGCTTGCGATGCATGCCAACTTTGAATTTAATTGAACTGCGTCGAAGTCTTTGAGATTAGTTGAGGGAACGCTTGCAGGGAGAGCAGATGAAGTGAGATCGGTAGGTATTTACTCAAAAAAAAACAGATCGGTTGGGTCTGAGTAATGACGCTGACCGTTGAGAATCACATTGTGTCCTAACCAGCAGCATACTGATGACTGTGCTCATAGAACTCATATTGTAATTACTGGCTAGCCAATAGCATTCATGTGGTCATATGTAATATTATGACACGCTGTAAATTGCAGTCCAGATGAATGGAGTTGACCAGCTGTAAAATGTTAAAACAGTAAAACACAGCATGAAAGCCCGATTTGTGACTTTGCCAGCGAAGATGATGGCTTGTGGTCTGGAGTCGTGCGCAGGCGTGTGCGTAATACGAGTCCGCTGGCTGGTGCGTATGACTAAAAATGTTTCCACAAAGTCTCGTCAGGCTGAGAGATCCCTTTTAATAAGAACCGTTCGAGTACGTCATGAGTCCATCGATGTTATTGCGCTTGGTTTTAGCCACAGGATGTTTGTTCGCTGGAGAGCTGCTCTTCTCTTAACCACCCCAAAGGCCCCCCTTTCTTACCCACGAGGGGAGGTTGGGCGGCAGCTTGGACTCTGCCCGATTCTCGCTACAGCCAGCTGGGTGTCAGGCAGAGGGGGGACAGCTGGGGCTCCGGCCCAGCCAGGGCCCGCAGGGATCTTGGGGTTAGCACAACAGAGGCCCCGGTCCCGTGCCTTCCTTTAATAGCCCCAGTTTGACCCCGCCTCGCCACACACACCGCTTCCATCGCAGGCGTATGATTAATGGCCTAGTTTTGCTCTGGCTGGCTTACCGTATGACATCTATACACACACACTTACGCACACACAACCGCTGAACAGTTTTACTGCTTGTTCTGTCTTTCTGGGTTTGTAGAATAATGAAGCTTTTTCTGTTTTGGATGGCACTGCTACCTGCTATACGGGTCAATGGCGTGACATTTTTGTCCTTTCTATTCATTTATTTAAAAATCCATTAAAAGCAATTCATACATACAAATAATTTTTTAACACATTTTACCTTGAAAAATATACTTTAAATTTGTGTATGATGAAAGCTAAGTTTTTGAAATTCATTAAAGATGGTTCGAAATCTCAAAATGTTTATTTCATTTTTGACTTTACGGGAGTTAATTTAAGTACTTTAGAACCATAGTTTATTCACATATATAAAGTTGAGGTTTATTTGTGTACAGATTTACATGTATCCATGTATAGGGTGTCCTTTCTATTAATTAATTTAAAAATACATTAAAATTCATGTACACAATTAATACAATGTTATATTTGTAAAAACAAAACAACAACAGCAAAAACTTTGTATCTTTTTTTTTAAAATATTAAATATGTACACATACATATTTATGGTTTAAAGTGATTATTTTTAATCAATTTTTACCTGATTTTGTACCACATGACTTTTTTAGTGTCAGCTCTTTTCTTGAATGTGTGTGTGTGTGAGTATACACACACCACACACCACACACACACACAATAATACGATAGTGTATACAATAATACAAAGAGTGTATTTATAAGAACTTTTAGACTTTTTCAGAGATCTATGCTATCTGTTTCAGCAGTATTTTTGAAAAGTTTATTCGTTTCTGTTGAGTATGTGATTGTGGTTTTGAATAGTGGGAGAGATGTGGTTTGATCCAATTTAAATAGACTTGATTTCCCTAAAGAGTGGGCGTCCACGTTCACTGGTCGATAAACAAATAGCATCTGCGTGCGTGTGAGCTTGTGGTGGCTACACAAGCTCATGAGTCCAATGACCATAATGAACTTGGTTAAACCCGAGCAACCTCATCAAACCTGGACAGCCCCAAGCCTGGCCGCCGCAGGATTAACATGCTATTAAAGTTATTTGGTGCATCAGGAGAGAACATTCAGTGCTTACGTTCTAACTGACACCCCCGTGTTCTGCCGAGAGAATTAAAAACAAAAATGTCTACACTATGTGATGCCAGTGTTTGTCTGCGTGGTGGGTGTTTTCGGTGGTGGGTAAAATTCAGGCATACCATTTCCTTTTATGTCAGTACAACAGATATAGTACATGTACTCTAGTAAACAAGTTAAAGCAAGTTAAAGTTGAACTTGTCTTTGCCATAAATTCTGGTGACAAAGCATTATGTCACAACATAGGTAATCACTGAATGTATTTTTAGTGCACGTATGAGATGTTACATATGACTGCAGTCAGTCCTTATACATTTTTGTATTTTTATTAATTCATTTAAAAATGCAAAAAAATAAAATCCATCAGAGATGTTTCTTTTCCCAAATCTGAAACTATATTTTTCTCAGTGTCTTTGGGATCGATGTTCAAGTACTTTGGGACCATAGTGGATCCACTTGCACAAAGTCATGGATTATTCGTGTGCAGATTCCCGTGTTGCATCCATGTGCAGGTTGTCCTCTGGAATCTCTTGTTGACCTTATTCCCAGCAATCAGGACGGAGCTCAATGCACCCGCTATGCTTGTTCTTTATAATACTCAAAAGCATGGATATTTCATGTTGCGGGAAAAGGGCATTACATCTTCTTTCTGTAACTTTCTCTCTCTCTGTGCTAGAAGGCCTTTACCCAGAGAGATTCATTTCATCCCTGGTACCCAGAGTAAAAACAACAGAAGACTGGAGGTCAGAATACCACTGCTGTTTTGCCTACTTCATGACATGAGAAGAGGAAAGGTGCTTTGTCTTCAGGGTTAGGTGCTGTTTAGGTACCTCATTTGTGGCTGCTGTGTACAGTTTACAGTTGATCGGTCTCTCCGTGAGGTGGTGTGATCCACCCTATGTCCGTTTGGCCAGAGCTTGGCCCTGCATTCAACCCCAGTCGTGCTGAAGAGGTTAAACTGGCGGTAGCGTTCGGAGACACAACTGGACGGCTTTAGTGCATTTTGTTGTAATTGTGTCCCAGTTGTCTTGTCAGAAATCAATTCAAGTTGGGAGCTGGCTAGCACAGGGAGGTCAAGGATTCTGCAGCCTAAATATTTTATTTGTACTACACGTCTGGAGCTTTTAAAGATGCGTGCTGGCCTGTTTTCCCCATTTCTCTGACGCACAGATGCTATTGGCTCAGCCTTTCTGCCCAGGTCAGGGCCAGGTTAAAATCAATTATAATCAATTATTAAGGGTACTGTGTATCTGGTGGAGGCTGAAGGGAGAAGACCAGGCCTCGCTAAAGTCCAGTTTTATTTATTTCATTCTTCACTTCTCAGCCTAGGTAACACTGATAAACATAGGAAAGGTTTATATTATATGGTGTTTATATGCACTAAAGAAGTGGCTGTCAGATTTATGTTTAGCTGAAGTTCAGGTTTTTTTTTAAAAAATGTTCTGAGTAAAAAACTATACATTTTTATTATTAATAATATAAAATGAGTGTTTTATAATGCTTCAAGGTACGTATTTATGGGGGTAGACTGGGGATGGTTGTAACATGGGGATATAATCTCTGTGTACAAATATAAATAAATATACATGTTTTGAAGTAGAAAATTTGTATTTCTTCTTCTAGACTGTTTGATTTGCATCCGAATTAATAAATATAAAAAATAAAATAAAAACTTTTGATGCAAGTGTTAAAGTGACTAACATGCGTAATTATGTTTTTTTTTTTATTGTAAGCACTTTTTTGTGTATTTATTCAAAAATGTGTTTGATGTTTTAGAATGAAAGTTCTATCTGTTTTCTTTATTTTTTTTTTTTAAAAATGGGAAATATGAAAATATGAAAGTTTTAAGAACATTTGATTAACAAAATGAATGTACAAAAATGAACTAATTTTCATGTTTTCATGTCTTGTAGTGTTACAACACTATATTTTCTATTTGTAGAGAATATAGGTTTCAAAATGACTAACTCGTAATGTACATTTGGGCCAATTATGTCAAAGCGCCCAAAATTATTGAGTTAGACATTAAACAAAAAGTGTTACAACCATCCCCAGTCTCCTCCACTTCCTGTCCTTTACAGACATGTCTAGATGAAAGCACTCTGAATACCTGAGCACATTTGTGTTGTTGTGTAGCATGCTGATTACAGTAAAAACAGTCAAATGACACTTGAGTCCCAAAGGGTTAACCGTTCCCCAAACACTTCCAATGAGACTCTTCAGAGAGTAGAGTTCGGTGATTTAACCAAACAAATACAATACCAGAGAGTCCAATGCAGCTCATGCTAAACTCAGTGTATGTAATACATAACCATCACACAGCATCCATCAACCCCTTCTTTCATTAGCCCAAACATGAAGAGACCCACCATAGTGGCAAAACAATTGTGTAGCACTGTGTCCTTAACTCCTTACTATCCACTCATCCGCCTGTAATTACTCTCAATGAATGAATAACATTGACGGACATCGCTACTTCACGCTACGCCGTGCCAAAAACACGCTTTTCAATCGCACGCATCTGTGGAGTTATACCATATAAGTGAAACTGTTCGAGGTGATTTGTTTTCATCCTTGTAAAAGCACAAATTTGATTTCCTCCAGTCCTAAAACAGACAGACGTTGGGTCTGATTTGTTTTTGGTGGAAACTAAATGAAAAATGTTCTCGGCAGAGCACAAACCACGCCACGGGGAGGCTTGCAGTTCGGCCAGCACCACCTTCATGTACTTTACTCACGCAGTCCGGAGGAGGTGTGGTTGGCAATCGATGGGCCCGGGCTTCAGTGTGATCAGAGCGGATGAGAGATGAGGACGTTTCCCTGCTTTGGTGACGGCTGCAGGCGTCAGGGTCGATTTGGCGGCCGGCGGATTGAGAGGCGTTATATCTGAGGAGCATGAGGTTCCACTCCGATGAGCAATCTGCTTTATCAAAAGGCCTTTTTCTCAATCAATACAGCTTTCATCAGGGGAGCCCAGTGCTGTGCTGCCCGCACTGTATCGGCTCTCCCACTGGGCAGATGCCACGTGTGGGACAGGCTAATGCTCGCTCAGCTGGAGTCAGTCTGGTCAGCAGCTCTCTTGACCTGAGAGAATTTAGTTCAGATAAACACACACGCATGCTCGCTCTTTCTGAGGTCATCACTCAATATGCAGGAACACAATTTTTTTTTCTTAATAGAAGCTTGTGAAAGGATGTATTAAATGGAAATATAGGGAACAGTTATGCCATTTATTTACACACCCTCATATTATTCCTCTCTCTCTCTCTCTCTCTCTCTATATATATATATATGTATGTATATATATATATATATATATATATATTTTGTTTTTTTTGTGTGTGTGTGTGTGTGTGTGTGTTTGGAACACAAAAGTAAACAAACTTTGGTTACACTTTATTTTAAAGCTGTAGTCCGTAAGTTTTGCCTCTTTGTCGCCATCTCTGTTTGAAAACCTGGTATTGCAGCTGGGTGTGGAATTATCTTTATTACGTGGGCTGTATTCCGGCATGGCTTCAGCACGGATGAATCTAATGTTTTGAGGTGAATATGTAGCTGTCAGTCACCGCACCGGTGTGGATATTTACTGTACTTCGCAATCACAGATTCTACCCTATGTCTTGGAAATATGACCCAAATAAGAATTTTCACCGTATATTGCTATCTGAACAAATAAGTAACAAGTCTGCCACGTTTGTTCTGCCCAACTGAGGAAAAAAGCATTACAATAAATCGCGCTACGATCGGTTAGTTCATATCACATCAAACTGTGTAAATTATTATTATTGTTATACTTTATTCTCAAATTATTAATGTTAACAACATCAGCATTGCGTGACTATGGGTATAGTGTGTATTAGCGTGTAGATTTCAACTTCTGTACAGTCTAATCTAATTGTCATGCCATTTGAATTTCATATTATGAAATTCTTTTAACCCAAAAAGCAAACTATGCTCCCTTCGAAATGGTTTTCTTTAGAATACAAATCTTAACCCCAGGCTATCTGTAATCAGAAGCACATTTAAAACTGGAATATAATTTAATTTCATTCACATGTGTTTCATAAACACATAATCCTTTCTGGATCACAATCCGCCATCAAAATGATACATTTAATTATTCCAGCTGCTGTGAGAAAAGGCTATAAACAAGCCGCCACCTGCAGGATCCTCACATGTGATAGCCTAGTAGCTGGGACAACTTCTTTATGTTTACAGGCGTGATGTAATGACGCAGCAGCATGGTCAAATTTCCCACGAAAACCTACCCGTACCACTCAAATTACTAAACATTATTATAAGCTAACCGTTGTGAATCGGGCTAAAGTAAGACGATAGTTTTAAACACTGGTTATTTACTTGCTCAAATATTGATTTCGGATCATTTTTTAACAAAAAAACTTCCGGACTGCAGCTTTAAGTTTGTATTGTTACAGTATAATTATACATTTAAGTACTAAGTAATATTAATTAACAATATGTACTTCCATGTAACGTGTAACAAGGACACCTTAAAATATAGTGTTACCCAAACTTTTTATGATTGTTTATGGTGATTATTGATATAGGTTACACTTTATTTTGATAATCCACTTTAGACATTCTACTAACTATAAGTAACTTTGCAACTACGTCAACTAATTCTCATTAATATTTATTTACTTACTTTTTGACATTACCTTACAGTGAAATTTTATATAACAAGTTAATTTCCCATGACAGTAATATTTAACACTGAAATAATCATAAGAAATACTTTTAAAACATTCATTAATCTTTGTTAATGTTTTACATATACTAATACAATAATAATAATATATAAATTAAGTTATGAGTTAATGTATTATGAACAAACAAATTAACAATGAACAATAGTATATTTCTAAATAATATTACAACTTTTATTAATTGTTTACTTTGTTTTGCATAATACTGTACATTATTGTTAGCTAAGTTCTTAACCATTATAAAGGATACATTTTCTCTCTTCCTGCGATTTACAAATATGACAATTCCTGTCAAGTTGCCTAATGGGATAGTAAAGAGTCTATTGAATGTAAGTATTGTTCACCTAGTGTATTCAGACATACTCCTTATTTGATGTACTTTTCGCATGCTGTTTAGTAGGGAAGTGGACATATATGAATGTGTGGTCTGTATCATGATTGTTTTCTGGGATCCATGCATTTTGTACCAGTTTACCTTGTATCTTAAGAGAGCCCATTGAAGGGAATCAAGGTGAGGATGCGGTGATGGCACGTTAATGAAGTGACGTGGCGTAGTGGTGATGAGCAGATCGAGAGGAGGACGGCTGTGCGGGAATTATCGCCTTAGTCCTCCAGCACAAGGAGAACAGTGAATTAATCTCCAGTCTCGCCCATTCAATGAGTCCCCAGAGCTTGCTTAATTAACCTAATAAAAATACTAATAGAACCATTTCCAAAGGTAAATTTAATTTACTTGTCAGCGTTGTACATCAATAGGGATAAGGACGGGTGGGCACTCGTGTCTCGGCGAGCGTCCACGCTGGCCCCTAATAAATACCAACTCGTCTACATCCACATCTGATTATGCCTGCTGTCAGTGGCCAGAGTTAAATTATGATGAAAAGAGGGGCTGAGAGCAGAATTAACATGACCAAAGATTAACACAATATTTGTCTAGGAAGATGATAGGATTTCTTTCTCACTCTGCCACTCCACCACCCTTGATGATGTGATTGCTTACCTCAACCATGAAAGGTGTCAGCTACTAAAATAAATTGTATTAAAACAGAGCTGTATTTTGTCACCAAATGAGGTTTAAGCAAATGCAGTTCATATGGAACAATCATAAAAAAAAACTTACTGGCGGGAACTTTGTGGCGATGTACTACCGATGTACTACCAAGAGCCATTAAGCCCATCTCATTACTGCCCTCCCAATGACTGTGTAATGACCTGCAATCATTTGTAAGTGAATAACTAT
Organism: Tor tambroides; assembly: GCA_021397915.2. Classification (NCBI taxonomy): domain Eukaryota; kingdom Metazoa; phylum Chordata; class Actinopteri; order Cypriniformes; family Cyprinidae; genus Tor; species Tor tambroides. Next base: position 13,688 of record JAFVLL020009277.1, read on the forward strand.
TAAAAGCCCTGGCAGCTGGGAGAATGCTTTTAAAGTCAAATTAAAACACATGGGAGGTAGCCTCTTCCCTGCATAATATGTATCTATAGACGCATAACAGGCTCCCCTTCCGTTTTTCACTACCAAGGATGTTTCATCACCAAAGAGACAGAGATAAAGAGGGTCTGGAATTTAAAGAGGGGTCTCGTCGACATGCTCTTGTTTTAGGCGCTTTTATTGAATATTATAGTCTTTGGCGTGATTGTGGCCTCCAATGATGGGCTTTTGCGTTGCGTGTGTGTGTGTAAGCCCTTTAGGATGTGCATAGACACAGCTGTGGTCTTTGGAGTGAGCAGACCCTCACTAGCGCATTGTTCTGTCGCTGCCATGCGTGAAGGGGACCAATCAGAGGCTTTTATTTTCCTAAGTTGCTTTGTGAATAGATAATTACTTCTGCAAAACTAAGTCAAGAGACTTGTATAAAATGTGGATGACTTTTAACTTTCTCATAAAGGTTAAATCCTCCAGGTTTAAGATTCTGTGTTGAACAGGGACAAAAACAGTTCTGAGAGGAGGTATTGATCAGTAGTCATGTGGTATATAATACATGTTTTACAAACCTAATCACAGATGATGAAGAACAACGCATTTCTTTTTGACAGCAGAGGTTACGCACACTGAAAGAACGATCTTATACTATGTACTTAACCTTTTTTACAGACTTCTGGAAACCACTTGTGTTCAATAATATGCCCCAGACAGGTGAAGGTCTGCCTCGTATGGAAAAACTTTTTAATTTCAAAGGGAGTGACACATCCTCTGCTGTTTTTGAAGATTTTTGTTTTATTTTTGTTCTTGTTTTTTTGAAGAAGAAATTTGTTCTATGTTTGAAGAAAACTTTTAGCCTTGACTAATTTCTTCTCACAAACTAATGTTTTATCTGTCCTGGTTCTATATATTTATGTAATTTATAATAAATAATAAGGACTTAATATTTATATTTGATATCATACTGTGTTGTTGTTATTATTATGTAATATTTATACACACACACACACACACACACACAAAATCAAAATCTAAAATTCTAATAATTATTTCCATTTTAATTTATACTAAAATAACCTAGTATGAAAACATAAAACATTGTAATATATATCCTTGATGTTATTGCTTACCTTACCCCAAGGCATGATTGGTGTAAAGCTACACTTGCTATATTAATAAACCAAATTAATAGCTTTATGAGTTCACTTTAGTCACAGAAGTTCATGTTACTACTTAATTCTGAAATACAATGTGTGAACTGACTGTTGAGTGCTGGCTGTGGTCGTGGAGAGTCCATTGCTTTGGGCTTTGAGGGGAGTGATGAGTTGTTTTGAAGCTCAGAGACGTTGTAACCATCACCCACCACAAGGTGGACAACTGTGTGTGTGTGTGTGTGTGTGTGTGTGTGTGTTTTTAGAAAAGGACAAGGTTGAGAGGTTTTGATGAAGAGCTTGTGAAAGTGTCTTTTTATAGACTACATTTTAAGTAATATCATGGTTTAACACTTGAAGTCTTTAACACTTTGCATTGACCTATATTATAAACTTTGACCCTTTAAAAATACTCAAAGCATTCAAAGCAACAAGACATAAAGCAGCAACGCTCCGTCTCACCTTTAAATTCCACCTCATTTCCCAGTCTGATCAAGATTTCTGTTTGAGGACTTGATATGCTCCTGTATCTGAACGGCACCACAGAGGATGGAAAAGACAGGAAAGAGCGAGAAGAGAAAGCAGGAGGAGGAAAGAGAATGTTCTGTGTTTTGGTGTCACTGGGGGCTACGTGCTTTTTATATGTCCCAGTAGAGAAGAGAGATGAAGAATGTAAAGGAGTAGAGAGGGAGAGAGAGAGAGAGATGGAGGGATTCTCAGGAGGGGGATCTAAGGCTGTGTCCGCCACCGCCACCTTAAACCACCCTCCTCCTGTTGGTTTTAATTCACTTCCACAGGAAATCTAGATCCGCTTCCCTACTACACATAGCTAGCTTGTCTGTTTCTTTCTATCCTGTCGAATCAGTTCTCCAGGGACGTGTGGATTTGTGTGTATGTTTGTGTCGGTCAAGTTTTGCCTGCATTGTGGAGACCCCACAAAGCTGGTAAACCCTGCAATCACCTGCATTGTGGGGGGCAATCAATGTTCCCTGAGGAAGATGGTTTAATAAATATACATACATTTTCCATATTGAAAATAAAAATATGACAAAGATTTGTTGGAGAGGTTTGGGGTGCATTGATTATCACCCTGGTTATATGGGTGGGGCTTGTATTTTATTTTATATTTTATGTTTTCTTAGGTTATTTTTGTGGTTAGAAATGTAATTCTTTGAACTGTTTTTCAGTGTAATGTATAATTAATAACAACAACAACAACAACAACAATAATAATAATAATAATTTGTTTGAAGGTTTTGGGGTGCATTTATTGTCATCACATATCACATCACTTATCATATCACTTTTATTTAATTTTTATTTTATTATTTTATATTTTATTTCATTTTAATTATTTTTTTGCAGTTAGAAATGTAATGCTTTGAAACCTTATTTAGTGTGATGTTGCATATTCAATAAATAATAATAATAACAATAATAATAATTATTATTATTATTATGCTTTGGTAGTGTGTGAATGTAATGGAAATTTTTATTAGCCATTAACCATGCTACATGTGTGTGATATTATACCTCTATCGCAGAGTTTTTGGCTTGTTTCTCTCTTCATATCTCTCTCTCTCTCTGTTGTTGCCACATATACATAGCAATGACCTGGCGCTCACTATGCAGACACCATGCTGTGAATTCCATCTAACCAGAGAAACAAGAGGAAATTGTTATGCAAATGAAAATGCACTGGCTATTCTAGAAAGGTTGTAATGTTTGTATGCGTGTGATTGTATTTGTGTGCTTATATGTTAGAGTAATTCAGGGAGTAAAATAAATGCAGAGAGAGCGAATCTACCAGGATTGTATTCCAAAAGCATTCTCATTCAACATGGATAGTGTGCACAAGAAATAAGCATATATATTTCCTGGCATGAGCATTTTCAAAGCAACAGTCACATTTGTAATCTCTGTATAATGCAAACTTTCCCATTATTAAAGTGACAGCCTCTGATAGAGCTGATTGGCTGGAAGTTAAAGGTGAAGTGTGTCATTTCTGCACCATTAGCATCACCAAGCAGGATTGTAAAAATGTTTTCAAACAGATTGTTTGTTTTTTTTTAGGACACATTAAATTGATCAAAAGTGACTGATTTTTATGTTATTATCTCACAAAAAAAAAACCTTTATTTGTAACTTTATGTATTTATTTAAACTCTGTTTTAAGTAAATGATTTTAAAATTCCTATTCATCAAAGAATCCTAAAGCAGCACAACTGTTTTCAACATTAATGAGGATTCAGCAGCAAATCAGCATAACGGAATGATTTCTGGAGGATGATGTGACACTATAGACTGAAGTAATGACTGAGGAAAATTCTGCTTTGCCTTCACAGGAATAAATTACATTTTGGAATGTTAAAATATTTAGCAAAATGACTTCTTTCAAAAACATATTAAAAAATTTTTGAACAGTAGTGTACATTATATTAGTATAGAGTGTGTTTTATATATTTTTTGTAGCATCCAGACTTCCTTCGTATTTTCATAGGAGGCTTTAGGCTTTAAGATTTCAGCACCTCAGCACAAACTCCACCCTCAGTGATTCAGCGAAGCAGGATAGAGGTTTTCTCTCGGGTGGGTGAAGTGATTGTTCCTCGGTTTGAGTGTTTATAGGCAGGAGGATGTAGTCCTCAGTGTTACTGCCTAATAAAAAAGCTTGCATGCTGTGTGATTAAATAACAGGGATGGCAGTAAAGAGAAAAGACATAATGATGGTTACATGCAGGTCAGTTACAATTTAATTGTCATTGCACTTCATTGCGAACGTATCAATTCGCTGCTGCTTAGCTGAGCAGAAAACAATGCTTTAGCACATAGAGGGAGTCCTGCTGACTGCCTGTCAATTTACCTAGTCTCATCCTCGTTTTATTTGTCTCCTCTCTTAAGAAAACAAAAATTGTTCTTATACCAAGGAAGCTAAAGCCACTGGTCACTTTGTTTGTCACGCCATCTTGTTTAATCCTACTTTTTATGATAACTTGAAATAATGTGTGCTGTGTGTCCTAGATTGATTTGAATTGTATAAATTATTTAGAGTAGACTTCTCTGATTGGGGCTTTTGGAATAACAGTGCAATGTTTTTGCTCTGGTTCGGTTGACACTTAACAGATTTTTTTATTTTCTTCTGTTGACATATTTTGTTTTTGTGGCTGTAAATTGCATCAGGTTGCATCAGGGTTAGCCATACTAAGAGCTATGCTGATTTCTTTTTGGGTCTGTCCAAATCCTTTTATGAGTGGGTCTCTCAATAGTACAATCCACACTCGCTCCAAAGAACATAATACACTGGTCGAGTCTGCACACTCCAAACGGTCTCCCCACTGAGCTAGTTTTAAGTCCATAAGTCTTAGTCAAATGTTATGACATGACTGATGCATTTTTAAAAATGGAGCCGTTCAAGACAATCAAAGTGTGGGCCTTGTTAGGGCTCCCTCTGTCTGTCCGGTTCCTCTGAAGTCTGTTCGGACCACTCGTGTTTACGTTTCTCAGCTCTTCGCTCGTGACAATCCACATATGGTCATTTATCAAAGATCTGCGCTTCACAAGAAACTGTTTTTGTGAAGCTGTCAGGCCAGTGATAGCTCTGTAGACTTTATTGTACAAACTTGTCAGAATTCCCATCAGACTCTCGATCGCAGCCAGCCGTGTAGTACCCTCTTCCATCTCTAGCCCAATGATTTGTGTTCAGATGAAAAACCCAAACCATCCCAATAAAGTTTTGGCAAGGATGGGTCGGTTTAATTGGCAGGCAATTGACGTGCCAATAGACTGTCATCCTGGGGGTCAAGAGTAATTTATTGAGATGCTAACTGCCTTTTTTTTTTTGGGCTGCCGTTCCATATTGAAATTCCCATCCAGACTGTATTACATGAGAAGATGATGACTTAATCCCCTGTTAATTAGAATAACATTTCCAGCAGCTGAGGCTTAGCTGTTAATGCGAGGGCTGTGGGCCGCACAGGAGAGGCCGGCCGGCTGGATCTGCGGCCCCAGAGTGCGAAGCTTGGCCTGGGCTCAGAGATCCAGGCAGCGGGGGCAGCTCTCCACACCTCCAGTGGATGAGTGGTGGAAAGCTGTTAAATCCGCCACTGATGACTCTCTCGTCGGCTAATAAGCTCATGTTTATTGGCAGGCTCTGTCCATCAGTGGCCTATTTTCAGTGGCAAATGGAAATATGTATTAGAAACACAGAATCCTCATATGGTAGCGCAGTATTTTTAATAAGCTCATTTTCCATCTTCACAGAATTTGATTCCAGGTGTTTTTTGAAAAGAATAAAATTGCAAATTGAACTTCGACCTCTTCCAAAAAAAAAGATCATTCTGACTGACAGTGACAGCTGACTGGTAAACAGTGTTCCTTCTGTGTTATGTAATGTAGTAAAAACTGTATAAAACAGCTTACGTAACAATATTCACAATGTGTAAGAGCCTCTCTTTCCTTATTGCATGAACGATTAGTTTTTTTTGTTTTTTTTTTACCATTTAGCTTTATTGATTAATTTTTGCTATTTATAAAACTGTTCAATAGAATAAATGTGTTGTCTGTCTGTCTGTCTGTCTGTCTGTCTATCTATCTGTCAGTCTGTTACAAATTATTTTATGATGGTGTGAAAAGTTATGATTCAGATAATTTTTCACTTAAGATATTTCTAAAAATAACATTTTAAAATTATAAAATTAATTTATTTTTTAAAATATTTTTTTTGAATATTTATAATACTTTTTAGATATTACTTTTTAATATTTCTACTTTATTTAATCGCATAATCTTTCCTTACAATTTCAAAATTCCAAAATTCCAAATTCTTAAGAACTGCGTGTTTCAAAATTTAGATCTTAGGTTTTTAGTGTGGTGTCAGACTTTTAAACCCCACTCTAAACAAACAGTAATATTCACCTTTAATACCTGATTAAAATAACTTTATTTATTTATTTATTTATTTAATGCATGCATGCTTTTTATTTCTTCAGGGTTCTTTTGCAGTGATTTGCTGCCAGCTTCACCCTTGGCCAGAGTGCAGTAGTGAAACGGGAAGTGACAGTGCCAGGTTTGCCCTGTTCTTTTTCTATCCTAGTATTAATCTAGCAGCCCCTCTACACTTTAAGAAAGACCTCATTACCAGCCTCATTGATTGTGCTTCTTGCATCAACGACCACAGCTTCTTCTACCACACCAGCTGAGAGAGAGAGAGAGAGAGAGAGAGGGGAGGCTTAGCCCTGTGCATCTGTGTGTCCTGCATTATGGGTAGGGAGGTAAGCAGTAGGCAGGAGGTTTATGGTGCTGTAATTGGTAGTTAGTGTGATATTTGTAAGACAAATAGAGCTATATGTGCGATTCCTCCTCTCTCTCTCCTCTCTAGTCTTTACAGCCACCAAAGGGCCTCATTATAGCCCACCGCAGCCCAGGCCTCACTGCACCGCACACACACACGAAGGGCAGGAAGTTGTGTGTGACAGTGTGGCTGCCAGGACTGATAGATGATACAGTAAGTGTGGTATTCATTGAGAGAGGACCCTGACGGTCGGGGGAATGAAACAGCTCTTCATTACAGTGCACCCGGTGGACGTTTTACACTCACGCTGTGCGCGGCGGGACTGACTGAGTTTACTGTGGTCACTCATGCATATGCGGGGTTCTGAATTAACTTTTTTACAAGACCTGCCAATGGTGAGCAAATCTGGAAAACAACCATCTAGCGCTGTGTTGTTATTGTTAACTAAAACTAACTGTTTTGTTTTTTGGTCATTAAAATAAAGATGACAAAGTAAAAAAAATTGTTGGCAAGTAATTTAAATAAATTAAAGTTTTAAAATTACTAGAACTAAAATAATTCAAGCACATTCACTATATATATATATATATATATATATGTGTGTGTGTGACCACCCTGCTGCGTAGAGTTTGTGTCCTAAAAATATTAAATTATTTGTATATATTTTGTTATGTATTTATGTATGTCTGTTTCTATTTACATGTGTATATAAGTTTAATTTAAATTACTTTGTTATAATGAGTTATATATATATTTGGTCTAGCGTCTAGCGTGAATGTGTAGTAAACTGCTGTTCCTGCCACTTGATAAATATTCAGAATTTGTTGCATGAAAATGAACTGCAAGGAGGTGCATTTAGCAGTGAGAACTCACTTTCTTTCATCCTCTCTGAGCTTTGTGCTCGTGTGCGCGCCTGTCCCCTCCTTTAAAGGAACTGGAGTGGGCCGCGGGGTATATTACTGCTGAAATCACGGCTTGTTCTCTCGCTGTCGGCTACCAAGTGTGAACACACTTCAACTCTGGAAAGAGAAGAATTGTACAACAGAACAGAGGCTTGTGTTTACATATATATATGTGTGTGTGTGTGTGTGTATATATATAGTTTCAGATGCTTTGGTTCTCTAATTCTCTTTTTCTTTTTTAAAAAAGAAAAAGAGAATTAGAGAACCAAAGCATCTGAAACTATATATATACACACACACACACACATATATATATGTAAACACAAGCCTCTGTTCTGTTGTACAATTAATTGTGACACTGTAAAACAGTAAACGATCTGAGAGGAGTAAATAAGGTGTTTTTTTTCTTTTTGTTTTCATTAAAAACAGCATCAGCGCTCAGTCTCTTCGCCGTCACGCCAGCATTCCAGATTCGTATTCCTGGATGCACAAACAGTGTGTAATTATCCCAGCCTCCCTGCTGTTCTTTCTCTCTCTCTCTCTCTCTCTCCCTCATTCGGTCTCTGCATATCCCACACCGGAGAGACCGAGACCCAAGATGATTCTCTCTCTCTCGCTGTCGCTGTCACACAAGAGGAAAAGAGCTCCTCTCTTCATTACGGAAGGACCTGATCCAACTTGAAAGATGCAGCCATTATTCTTGACTGTCTGGACTCCCCCCTCTCTTCCCTGTCACAGGCTTATTGTTTGGCCTCCTGGGGTTGCATTTTAAACCTGCACTGTCGCTCTAGCCCACAGAACGAGGGCTTCATCGACTACTCATAATGTCTGCATGCTGTTAGCGGAAATTCTGGAAGAAGAAAAAAATGTAAATAGTTTTATGCAAAAAACAATGACATTTGCTTCATAATGCAGAAGGAGTGATGCATGTATGTGTTCATAGTGCAGAGGTGTGATGCAAAACACCGTTATGCCAAATACACATAATAATAACAACAAAATGATGACATTTGCACAGTGCTAATACTTTGTCTAATGCCAGTTCATGAAGAAAAAAAAAATCTGTTATTTTTAATTATCTTGAAGATTACCTTAGCTTGAAGAAACAGTTGGATTGAATTGATAGGATTTGATAGGTTACCATATGATTTTATTATTATTCTTTTTAAGAATTATATGTCAGCTGTGGTCATTTCACATGACTAAAGGGAGTAGGGCTATTCAGTGTTGTTCAGTCTATTTAATGTACATTTTAATGGTTCATAAACCTTGCTAATATTAGTGCAGCAAAATGTCCTCATGGTTTATGATGCTGACTCTTTCAGATATGTGTTTACTGGAACTATGAACGAGAAAATAAAAATTCACTAGAATCTTTCAAAGATGTAATAATAATAATAATAAGGTAACACTTTAGTATACTAAATAAGGTAACACTTTTTAAACACTTTTCTGATTATAAATAATAAGGTAAAACTTCAGTATTCTATACTACATTTTAGTATACTGTATATAGGGACTAATTCTCACTAACTAGTTGTTCATTAGCATATTACTAACATATTGGCTGTTTATTAGTACTTATAAACCACATATTCTGCATGACAATATTCTACATCCTTAATCCTACCCAATACCTAAACTTAACAACTACCTTATTAACTATTAAGAAGCAGTATTTAGGAGTTTATTGAGGCAAAAGTCATAGTTAATGGTTAGTTTATGGTGAGAAGACATTAAAATAATATGTGACCAATATGTGACCCCACAAAAAGCTGAATAAATAAGCTTTCCATTGATGTATGGTTTGTTAGGATAGGACAGTATTTGGCTGAGATACAACTATTTGAAAATCTGGAATCTGAGGGTGCAAAAAAATCAAAATATTGAGAAAATTGCATTTAAAGTTGTACAAATGAAGTTTTAAGCAATGCATATTGCTAATCAAAAATTAAGTTTTGATATATTTACGGTAGGAAAAAAAAAATCTTCATGGAACATGATCTTTACTTAATATGCTAATGATTTTTGGCATAAAAAATAAATCGATAATTTTGACCCATACAGTGAATTGTTGGCTATTGCTACAAATATACCTTTACTACTTATGACTGGTTTTGTGGTCCCCATATAATAATAATAATAATAATAATAATAATAATAATAATAATAATATTTTTAGTAGTGTTTTTATTTCTTTTTTTCTATTATTATAATTACAATTATAATTAGTTTCATTCTTTTAATTTGTGTAAATGTTGCTGAATTTCCAATAACATGTTTTCCAAGTAGGCTGCAGTACCACCCATATTATTCTCCATTTAATTTAATTTTTTTTTTTTTCCCCCTTCAGGACAACAAGTGAGTGTTGCAGTTCATTTGAAACGATTGTCACTGGAATTGGTTTTGCAAGGCACTGAGAGAGTGATGGCCCCAGTCATTATGTCTCTGCCCGCTTAGCATGCTGGTAATTAGGGACGGAGAGAGAGGGAGAGCGAGCGAAAGAGAAAACGAGAGGAGAGGAGAGGCTGCCACTCTGGTTCACAAGGGTGAAAGAGACTTTATTAAGAGTCAGAGACAGATCACAACTGCTAAGTGACCCACCAAGGTCAGGATCAAGGGCAGGCTTTGTAATTAGTATGCGTTTCTAGGAGGGAGGCTACAGTGCCATTGTTCTGCCACAATCAAATTAGCCCCTCCACTGTGGACCCTGTATCACGACCTCAGGGCCTGGACGGCTTCTTCTGACAGAATAGCAATGATACAAGAGAATATGTACTCTGCCTCTGTAATCCAATGGCACTTCCAAATTTCAGATTTGATGTATTTATCTGCAACTAGGGTATTAGACTTACTAGACCAGCATTTCCTCATGGCCCCTTCATTGAGACTGAGGTCTCAAGCCACAAATGTTCAATTTATCTAATATTACACCATGTCCTAACTAGACACAATGCGATAAAAATCTGGCAACAAGCTAGTTTGTCTGCCACATATCTACAAAATGTAGCAAAATCAGTCACAAATTACAGCCAATCAGAAGATCATGTGGACGGGCTCTCTCTGCAAGTGCACTTCTGTCTTGCACTTAGAAATAAATGGATAAGTGCATAATTATATAAGTACATAATTAAATAAAATAAACCATTTTAACATTATTCATAAAACATACTCAGTGACTGTTTCAATCTTTGTCATGGCTTATATATATATATATATATATATATAGTTTGATTTTTCTTGCTTCCATCAAGTTATTTTCAAGATCTGAGGTAAATTATTCATTGCCTTTTTCATTATGACTGTTAACGTCACGCAAAATTATATTCAAACTCAAATTAAACCATTTTAATATACAAAACACAATCAGTACCTGAGCTGTCAGCTGCAATGTTGCAGAAATAGAAACTATTCCAAAAATAGAATTTCTTGTCGCTCATCATGTTTTGACGTGGCGACTGGTTTGAACAAAAATGGAAAAGATGAAATTGAAAAGATGCCTTTTGTCGCATGTTGCGGCGTTATACCTGGATACAAAAGTTACCTCTGTGTGTATATATATATATATATATATATATATATATATATTTTTTTTTTTTTTAATGTGAGTTGGTAGGTTGGCCTTCATTCCGAGATCATTTTGTGGTCACACTTTATATTAAGTGGCCTTAACTACTATGTACTTGCATCAATAAATAAGTACAATGTACTTATTGTGGTCATATTGTATTGCAAAACACTTTTGCTGCTATTGAGGTGGGATATGGGTAAGGTTAGGGACAGGTTTGGTAGTATGGGTACGTTTAAGAGTGGGTTAAGGTGTAAGGGATGGGTCAACAGTGTAATTATAAATGTAATTACAGAAATTAATTACAGATGTAATTACATATAGGTATTTTAAAAAATATAAGTACAATGTAAAAACATGTATGTACACAATAAGTGCATTGTACCAAATGATTAATTTAAATGTAAGTACACAGTAGTTAAGGCCACCTAATATAAAGTGGGACCAAAAATCTAGTCTCAAAATCATAATTTACTGAAACAAGCACAAATGCCAGGGTCCTAAAAATGCTTCAGACTTTAGAGAGTTAAAGTGGTCATTATTACCATCAAATAATAGCAATCAGTACTGTTAGAGACTGACCAAGTAGTTTCCGCTCTATTTAATAAGACACTTGAGTCTGTTTGTCTACAGTTGAGTGGATTGTTGCAGAGAAACTTTCTAGAAAGAACTAAGAGCAAATATATTTATAAATGAAACCCAGATGAGATGTTTAACAAAAGTGTTCAAACTAATTTGCACTCTCTGTACGGTGGAATTTAAATACCACAGAAGCTCAAGTATGAAATATCACCCACAAACAAATTCTCTGTCATTTGGACACATTTTAATGAGAAGTTACGACTCACAGACACCAAAGACACAAGTTTAACAAAGCAAAATTTGAATCCAAGTACCACCTGGAACCTGCTTAAGGACCCCCTGGGGTACACGTATGCCTGGTTGGGAATCACTTGACTAGACGGTTTTTGTTTGTTCTTGCTCTACAAAAATTGTTGGATTGTTTCTTTTTCATTGGTTATCGTGGCTTTACTTTGTACTTTGGATTTGTTTACAGTCATTCTTACGGTTTTTATAAAGACCAGTGAGCTTGCATCTTTAAAAGATTAGATAAAAAAGAACTTTACTTGAACTTACCAGAACTTTATTGTAAAGAATACAGTAGAAACATTACATTTTACAGATTTAACTTAAATTTACAGTAGAAGTTCCCTATTCTTGTCGAATTAGGAAAATTATTCAAACTTGATAGTTAGCTATCATCCTTGGTATGAACGGCTCTTGAGAGAGAGGAATAGAGTGCTAGGAGTGGTTTGTGGGGATTGTGGGTAGAGAGACCTGGTTCAAGTCAACTTTTCATAAGTACGCATGCAGTGGTTAGGCAAGAGATTTGAACCATAAACCCATCAATTACTCATTTAGATTTTTGTTTTCTCTCTTCCTCTCTCTGTCACAGTAAACCACAATATGATATTTCTTTGCAAGCGTCTCTGAACACACTTTCCGCATCTTCTGTGTCATAAACTATCACACTTCTAGATGAATTAGATACATCAGCTACGGCACAATCGACACGGCGAACAGCAGGAAGATGAACCCAAGACGCCAGCAGCGTTACTGCAACCCTGACGGCAGATACCCATCTTCACTCAGCCGCGTCCTCCCCTCACACACACACACACCCTGCATTAAAACGCTCCGTTCTCTCCCTCCAGCATCCTTCCCATTAATTCTCTCCCTTTCAGCCACTTGCGTTTGTCTGATTTAACAAGATAAGATTTGAGAGCTGATGTTGGCTGTTCTTAATGTACCATAGGGTCCACAATGGGAGCTGCACCCCAGCTTCTGAGAGAGGCATAAATCGGCTATTCAGGGGGAACGGGGAAAAAAAGAGAATTAGATATGCAGCATAACAATTTTACAGCCCCAGTCTCAGAAATTGAAATAGTGGAGATTAATGTATCATACATTATACACTGTCCACTCTAATATACTGAGCAGGCTTGCATAACAAGAATAAGACTTTCTAAGAAGTGCTCCTAAGGCCAGCCTGACCCCGGTAATTGATTCGGATCTCTACGCTCCTGTCGAGCAGTCTAACCAGAAAGCTCCTGAGGAAAAATAATCTCCTATTGTACAATTGTGATTTAGATCATTGCAGATAATTCAGTGCCATTGACTGCAGATATGGGAGAATGTGAACTTGAAAGTAAAATCTTATAGAACAGATGGAATATTTGAGTTAAAATGTTGATGTTAATGCTGTTAAATTGGAATTGTTGTCAGTTTTGGGGGTTGAAACTGTGCTTGAAATGAAGATGACAATTGTTATGAAATGCTAAGGTTGCTATGATGCTTAGGTTATAGATCAGTGTTATCTTTTTTGCTCTTCCATCTAACTATATATTACCGTTCATGTGCATTTTTAAAATAGGCATCTTTAGTATATTAATATGTGTCATTGCTAGTTTGTAGCTAATTAGACCAGATTTGTTTGCGTTTGTTTGGAATTTCTAATTTTATTATGTTTAATCAATTCTGTTATTTAATCACTGGTGTTTGAGTAGCTGGCATGTATGCCATTCTGAATTGAAATAATACTGAATTCAGAATTTTAATTACTATTTGATTTGATTTGAGATGGCAAACAGGCTGCAGAACTGCAATTTGAATTTTAAGGTAGTAGAAAATAAAATGAACTCAAATTCAAATAAATTCTTAAAACTTTTTTTAAGTTGAAAAGCAAAATTTGTCAGGACAAACACTGAAAGTTTAGAAATTGTATAGATAGAAATTTTTTAATAAGTGAAATTTTGTGGACCATTCTAAAAGAACACTTCCTATGTTGAATTTCTAATTATCTGTGAAATTCAGTAAATTCAGTAAATTAAATGCAAGTTTTTGGGTTAGTCAAATGTTTAACGGAACAGTTCACCAAAATAAACATTCTGTCACAGACTTTATTCTGTGTAAAATGAAATATGTTAGGTAGAATGTCAGCCTCAGTCATCATTCATATTCATTGCATGCGATGAAAGTGAATGTTGACCGAATCTGTCAGATCTAAGCATGCTATATAACATCTATTGTGTTCTACATAAAGTCATAGAGATTTGGAACAACATGAGGGTGGACATGACAGAATTTTGGGGCCAAATAATTATTTTAATATCCGTTCTTTATTAGTTCAATGGACAGTCTTGCATTAAAATCAGTGGCTGAACAGTGACGATGTGTTGCACAAAATATGAATCAAGTCAGAGAGGACAACACAAGCATCACATGTATAATCTGTGCTTTTTATCTTATAGTTACTCATCAAAAATGTTTATTGATCATACTTAACATAGCGTACCTCCACAGACTCTCTCTCTGCTGCTCCTTGTAACTGTTTGGCAGTCCATCTGTCTGTCTGTCTGTCTGTCTATCTCTGTCTCGCTTTGTCTTTTTCTGAGTGTTTGTGATCACTGATTGGCGAGCCCCTGTTTTTTATTAAGTCAACTCGCATTGAAATCAGACAGCAGGCACATATCTGAGGGCAACATGCAGAACACAGAGATTAAAAAGTTTACCGAAAATGATCAAGTTTCTAGCTTAATAAAAAGAAATTCAATGAGAAAATGAAAATGAGTCACAATGTCGGCTTCAGAGTGATTTGCCATTATACCATTATGGCTAATTTAATCTTTTATTCTTGTTTTATACATTGCTGCTTTTTGATCTTGAGAGATGGCCATCTAAATGATTCAGGACTATATTCTGATATTATGTCAATATGTTTACTAGCCATTTCTTCAGTCTCCAGTGTCACATGATCCTTCAGAAATCTTTCACATATGCTGATTTGGTGCTCAAGAATTGCTGATTTGGTTTCATAAATTGATTTGTTTGTATGATTGGATGTTAAATGACCTACATTTGGGCTGCAATTGGCACAAATTTACGTGTTATATTCTTTTAGTCGTAACACCTTTTCGAGTTGTTTGCATATTTTATGTTTTTGCTTCCAATTTTATTTGTTTTGAATTCAAATGTTTCCATTTTGATGTTTAAAATGAAACATTCATGCCATGAATTATCACCATTTGGACATAAGCTGAAGTAAATTTCACAAGTAATTTATTGAAGATAATTGTTGTATTAGTTTGAGGGGCTTTTAGGTTTCTTTTTTTTTTCTACATGACACAGACAGTGAAACAAAATATAAAACAAAATGACCATTACTGCATCAGTTGCACCATTACTCCTAATAACCTAGTAGCTTACAGTAGGTCTGTCGTGAATGGTTTATAAGTTATCATTAAAAGTCAATTCCCCTACAGATAAAGTGAATAGGGTTTCTTCTTCCGGGAACTCGACCATTGCTCTCAACTGTCATCCTGGCTATTGTTACATCATCTCTACCATTGTTACATTATTAATGCTACACCATTGCTAGCACTTTTAAATCCATTATGATTATTCCAGCCACTCCACCATTTCCACCGTTACTCACATTGAGGACATTACTTTTTATTTTTTTTTACTCCATTATTACATAAGTATCACCACCTTTACACCCATTATCATTATAACACTTCTGTTACTATTGATGTGTTATCACATAGTACGTCACATAAATATCCCGCTGTGTCTTTCTTATTAAGACTAATACCAAGCCCATCAAATTGGTCCTTTTAACATAATGTTCATATTTGTGAAATTTGTCAGGTTGGTAAGCATAACTGCTTTTATCCTGGATGAAGAGGAAATGAGAGTTTATGTAATGTAACAATGGCACGGATAATCTCCTCCATAATTTCCCCTGTCGTTGGTCATATCTTGCACATGGTGCCTTAGAGATGAGGAGATAAAACGGCTTCATTTCTCTAGGTAAATGGAGGAGGGGTCCGCTTCATCTTGGGGGAGAACTGCGATCCTAGCATCTTTGCCCCTCCTCTGGCGCTGACAGTTACCGCTCTCACTCATCTCCCGCACTCCCTTCCCTCACCCCCCCTCGAGCTTCCGTCTGTATCACACAAACAGTAGGAAACAGTTGATTTTCATTTGCTGTTGCTGGGCAATGCGACGTGATGTCTTAACACTTGTAAATGAACACTCCTCCTCCCTCTAATCTGTCACTTTAATGCACCATAGATTTTATTTCTGACGTTGCAATATCACATTCTTAATAACAATAATCAACTGCCTGTGTTGTTTTTTCCCGCAGAAATTAAATCCTGACACAGAGAGCAGGACTAATAAAAGATGTAGCTGGAGGAAAAAGGAATAAATAAATATGACGAATCACGGGGGCTGGGAATTTGTATTCAGATGCGAGAGACAATTACACAAAGAGTCAGAATGTATCAGGCTCTCTGCAGATCCGTAATAGCTGTGCTGCGGGCCTGCTTGTTTCCTGCTTAAATGGACTGCGTTGGGTACGGTGTGGTGCGATTTACATTGTCCAATACAGTCAAGCCTGATAATACACACATAAATGCGTGCATACACATGCAGGTTTGGTAATTAAACATTCTGATTAGTGCTAACAACAGGTTTAGGATTAAATATATGATATACATGTGATTGTGTTTTTTCATGTACTGCATATTTACAGTACAGTGTGATCCAAAGGGCACAGAATACTAGCGCAAATGATTAATTCTTTTTAATGCAATACATCAAGAAATAAGAATTCCTAAAACATTAAAGTTTAAATTACACTTTAAATCTCAACATTTTGACTGTGGTTTAGACCCTGGACCCTGTATTTTTGTAATGGGAATATTCATTTCTCCACTTCTCTTGCTTACTGCTCTGTGTATTGATTGGGTTTGTTTGGGCAACTGTATTTTAAGAGCAAATGTGTTTAAGGGATGTGATAAGGGAGTTATTGAGATTTTGTGACTAGTAATATAATAATATAATAATGATATTGGAAAAGTTTGTTGCTTTATTTAGTTAACTAAAATAGTTTTATACATATCAAGTATTTATTTATTTATAAAAGCGTATAGTTTAGTTTGCCTGGTATGAAGTATCACAAAAAACAAAACCTGTTTTCTTCTCTTTTCCCCCTAATTTGCTCTCTTTTCCTCTCTGAACCACATTGAACCGGTGGACAAATAGGTCCCACTGCTTCTCACATGCGACCACAAGCTCGGGCATGTCAGCTGCCTCTGCTGTCCTCTCTAGATGACAGATACATCAGGTCTGGGTTCAGCTGCAGGGCCTCAGGAGAGCGAGAGGAAGCTGCTCTCATCCTGGCCCAGCATTGAGAAGTGTATTGTGGGGAGAGTTTCCAGCTCCACTGGGAACCGGCTGGTGGCTCTGCCCTGCGCTCTGGCCTTGCGAGAAGCTGTTGTCTCAGACCTCTTTGAACCTCTCAAACTGAAGCCCACTACAAGACCGAAACATTTCCCATTGTCCAGTAACATTTCCTCTGGTCTCTCCTCTGTGTCTGTTTCTTGTCTAGTCAGAGGACGATGGTGTAAGAGGAACTCAGAAGGCCGAGGACGAGATTAAAAAGCGAATTCGGGTGATAACGCTCAAACTAGAAATGTAAGCCTTTGTTTTAGGGTTTATTATGAGCGCAGATGAAACACATGCACGCACACGCTCACACGCACACTCATTGATAGAAGTACTGTATTTTTCATTATCAGACTCTGTATCATGCTGTGCCTCGCTCTGGTCTCAGTGTGTGTAGTTCAGGCCTGCATTATCTTGAGAGTAGATTTGCTCATATTTGCTGATGGCTTCTTTTTTAACAATGGTCCATCAGGCTGCTATCATCAAAGGTCCTGGTTTTAGGTTGAATGGCTGCATCTTGGGAGCACATTAGCCTGTGTGTGCATGACCTGGTTGTGTGGCTTTGATGTGCCTTTGTTCTCTGACCCATTTGAATCTTGGCTGGGCTTGTGGTGTGCCTGTAAAATGAGGGTGGCAAAAAATCCACGGATCAGGGTGTAACCATAGCCCTCTTTCAGCAGGGTCCCATTAAAAAAGGGACCCTTCATGGTAATGTTTGGCAAGTTCTGTGCATGAAGGCTGATCATAAGCTCAAAAAAAAGTAAATAATTGTTAAACAAATTATTTAAATCAAATGCATATAAATATACTTCCCTCTACTTAACCCTACTCTAGTTATAAAAGTAGTTAAATTAATTCCAAAACAAATCTAGCTGCTTTGCCATTTTCCAAACTTTTTTAGTCGTTTTAATTAAATAAAACACATTTATTCTGAATTCATAATGTTTATAGCATTTCTAGATTACACAATTCAGATTGATGGACATTTATTTAATATATAAATAAATGTGTGTACATTAGAATAAGTTGGGCAGAAGAATGGTGTACTATAAAAATGTTAACAACAAAGTTACCTTAGACTCTACAGTGTAAAAAATGTAACATTATTTGTAATGTTATTGTAAAATACTGTCAAAATTCTAAGCTTTGATATGCAAAAAATAAACAAAAAAAAATTTAAAACACATTTTGGCAGTTCAAGAAGATTGTTATAACATTAACATTGTCGCTTAATGAAATATACAGTTATTAGTTACAAAATTAACAGACATCTTCACATTATTTTTATAGGTGAATTTCAAGCAACCTCAAATGTGAATTTTTTTACTGTAAATTTAATGGGATATAATTAAAAAGTGTGTTTTTTGATTATAAGATCTTTAAGAACTAATCGTCATGTCAAAACATTCTCTTCACTTCAAAGTGAATATTATAGTTGTTAATTAAAATCCGCTCCATGTAGCACAAAGCTTAGCATTGTTTCAATTGCATCTGTCTGTAATTAACTCTGAATTTCTTTGTGAAAGCTCAGGTATTCTCAGCATTTGACATCGAATCTCCTCTGACTGTTGTGACATACACTTTTTCTTACTCACTTCTTTGTTAACCTTGAGTTAGGTAGATTTTTATCCTATTAAAAGTGTAGAAAGTCAAACTTACTTTTTTTCTATTCCTGTAGACAAGCTGTGTTCAAAAAAACATTTTTTTAAAAATGAGGACAATTATGCATCTGTGCCTTTGACACCGAGCTAGATTTCAGCGCAGACTACGGAGGGTAAATTGGCCTATTTCAAGCACGGATCTGACATGTTTGGAGTCAGATAATGTGCGTCAAGGAGTGAAGGCCCAAAGTGATTAAAGCTAGCCCAGACATAATTATGTCAAACTCTGCAGTTGTCCTAAGCCCTTTCTAGTTGAAAGAGATTCCTCTGAAATAACACCAGAGATGAGAAGGGGGAAAGGAAGGTGAGAGAATGTAAGAAAAAGTGAAGGGAAAGGGTTTTGAAGTGGTTTGCCACATTACTGTAGTACCCTCTACTGACCCGTCTAATTTGGGTGAACAAGGCACCTGCTTTGAAAAATATTGTAGCCATTTTTATGCAATGCCACAATGCAAAGAAAAGGTCAACTGATATATTATATTTGTCTTAAGATCCTAATCTTACTTCCGTAGTGACACTTTTTTTCAGTACATGAACTGCTTGTTTTGTGAATTCTGGTTTATTAGGCTAAAAATTCTCTTTAACCAACCTATTTTATTGGTTTTAACTGGTTTAAGCTGGTCTTAAGTTGGGTAGCTAACTGAAAAATGCTCATTTTTTTTCTTCTTCTCAGCAGGGTGAACATCAGATAAATCATCCATACAGTATTTAATGGAATAGTTCACCCAAAAATAAAACTTCTGTCATAATTTACTCACCCCCAGGATGACAGATTTTTCATTTTTGGGTGAAATCCACAATTTGTGTTGGAACAGCACAAAACAAACAAAACTTTCATTAAACTTGTTTATGTAACTGCCATTTATGAAGTGAATGACTTAATCGATGACTTAATAATAAACCACTCAGATACTTCACCAAAATGTGTCATAATTTAGTACGGTGGGATTAAATTTCAAAAATGGATCCATTAGTTGTGCACATTTGTATGTGAAAATGAGTTTAGCCACTAAGTAAATATATAAACCTGTCTAATAATAGAATCTGATAATGGAGTGCTGGCTGTATTCTTTCATAGGTCTCTTTCTTACAATCTGATTTCCATCTAAAAAAGGGATGACGAGGCATAAGGGTCAGCCTCATTTGAGTCTGAGATGCATTTAATCATGCACCCGTGTGTCCAACCGTAGGTTTATTACAGCACACACAAACAAATTAACGAGGCAACTCTATCACAAGCTATTTCAAAACCACTCCTTGCACCTTGCATTTTATTACCTCATTTGGCATGTCAAGATCTGTGGGAACAGAGAACATAATCAAGCATTACCTGTATTTATGACGCTGTGATATAAGGGTGAAAAAGCCATCAATCAATACGCAAAAGAGGCTGTTATTTTCAATTAGCAAGGGATCAGATTCGAATGAACAGCTATTTTCCATGCCAATGCGGGGAACATGGGGGAAAAAGGATGTTGTGATGGTCTTTTCCTGAGCAAATGAATAGAGAGCTCTTATCACCGGCAAGACTCTATAAAGCAGCTAAATGAGTAATCATCTGTGAGTTAGAGAGAGGGTCCCTTTTTAACAAGCTCAATTTGAACCCTGTAACACTGGCAGGCTGGAGGAAATGGAAGGATGATGGAGGTAGAGAGAATAGCGAGATGGACTTGAGCAGTATTTTATAAGAATTCTAGAGTGCTGAACATTATTAAATGACGTTTCTGGAGTCCTCTTCTTGGTTTTGCTTGTCTGTTCTCTTATAAATAAATGCATCTGTGAATCTTACATTTTTTAAAATGTGACTCCTTTGATGTTTAGTTAGTTAGTTAGTTGGAATATATAGTTCTCGTAACTGTCTAAAGAAAAAGGGGAAAAAAATGTGACCCTGGACCACATAAGGGTCAATTTTTTGAAATTGAGATTTATACATCATATGAAAGCTGAATAAATTAGCTTTCCATTGATATATGGTTTGTTATGATAGGACAATATTTGGCCGAGATCCAACTATTCAGAAATCGAAAATCTGGAATCTGAGGGTGCAAAAATATCAAAATATTGAGAAAATCGCCTTTAAAGCTGTCCAAATGAAGTTCTTAGCAATGCATATTACTAATCAAAAATTACGTTTTTATATATTTACAGTAGGAAATGTACAAAATATCTTCATGGAACATGATCTTTACTTAATGTCCTAATGATTTTTGGCATAAAAGAAAAATCAATAATTTTGACCCATACATTGTATTTTTGGCTGTTGCTACAAATATACTCCAGCGACTTAAGACAGTTTCGCAAATTTGCCAGGGTCGCAAATAAAATAAAAAATAATAATATGAATGAATGAGTAAATCATCATTTACTCACCCTCAAGTAGTTCCAAACCTGTATGAGTATCTTTCTTCTGTTGAACATAAAGATATTTTTAAGAATATGAGTCACCAAACAATTACTGGTCTCCATTGTATGGAAGCCGGTTTCCACCACTGAATGAAAAATACTTTTTATCTCAGAATTCTGACTTTTTTCTCAGAATTGCATGTTGCAAACTCAAACTTCTGAAATTTTTTTCTCAGAATTGTGAGATATAAACTTGCAATTGCTAGTTATATCAACTCACAGAATTGCGTTATATCAACTCACAGTTATGAGTTATACAGTCAGTATTGTGTATTATTCTCACAGTTCTGAGAAAGAAGGTCAGAATTGTGAGATTTAGGCAAAACTCGCAGTTCTGAGAAAGCAAGTCAGAATTGCGAGATGTAAACTCACAATTCTGACTTTTTTCTCAGATTTGCAAGTTTATACCTTGCAATTGTGACTTTTTTTCTCAGAATTGCAAGTTTATATCTTGCAGTTGTGACTATTTTTCTTAGAATTGTGAGTTTATATCTCACAATACTGACTTTATAACATGCAATTGTGAGTTAGTAAGTCAGAATTGTGAAATAAACTCACAATTCTGTGAACATATCAGTCTTTTTTCCTCCTCAGAATTGGACTTTATAACTCACAATTGCAAGTTTATATCTCACAGTTCTGAGAAAGAAAAAAAAAAAGAACTGTGAGATCAAAACCTCACAATTACCTTTTTATTTTTTATTCAGTGGCGGAAACGGGCTTCCATACCATTGACTTCCATAGTATACAAAAATACTGTCTCAAGGGGATCATCAACTGTTTGGTTACCCACATTTCAGAAAATATCCTCTTTTGTGTTCAGCAAAAGAAAGAATTCTCGAGGGGAAAAAACCTTGTACACTGTTAGACATTTCTGTAATTTCCACAGTTATTTACTGTATATCATCCAGTATAATACTGCAAATTCTCTACAGTAAATAACTGTAATACCCTTTGCATCATGGGAATTTTCTGTGACGTCAGACCCCACATACAGAGACTTACTGTATTTTTTAAAATTGCTGTATACTACTGTATTTGCCATAACGGACTCTTTGGCGCCATTCTATTGAGGTCGTTTTATTTTCCTCTTTTCTTACATTTGGATTGACACCATTTGCCCTACAACGCCTACAACGTCTACAATGCCGCAACAGCTTGAGACTGACTACACTGGACGTGTTACATCGTTTGTAATGATTGGAAAATCCTTTGTCCTTCCTGTCAGAAACAGTGCGAGTGCTTGAGGTACATCTGTACGTTAGAAATACACCGGGGCATCACTTTACTGTCCGCATCCACTGTAGATAGTAGAATAGGTTCTATATTGTCTTTTCGAGTCGCACTGCGCCGCGCCACTCGCGTCCGAGGAAGACACGGAAGCAGCGCGGCAGCGCCGCAGGTTTTTCCCGGGGATGAACCCGCGAGAGTGGAAGAGCTCCGGAGAACATCCGCGCTGTGTGTCGATGCACCTTACGAGAGAATTAGAACTGCAAGCAAGGTAAAAATATATGTATGTCTGTTTGTGTCAGATTTTTGCACACCAGTTTAACCTAGTAACATTTACCCGTCAACAGACTTTACTATGGTAAACTACGCTGTCGTTACAAACAACTTTTGTCAGCTTATTGAATAAAGTTACCGAATTAAAATTATTTTTAACGAGCAACGCTTATCCTATATTAACATTAAGTTAACTAATGTGAAATTTTGTTCAAGTGTTAGAAGTTAGTGTTGGCCAGTAGCCTATTGAGAAAATAAAATCGTATGTTAGCTAGGTTAAACAAGTTTTATGGCTAGCTGCCTTTCTAGTTTTAGAATTAGTTTGTTATAGTTTTTAATAGAATTTAAGATTTACTGCATTTTTTTGTTTTTGTGTTTTAAAAGCAACTGCTATGAAGCATCAAGAAAGACATGAGTATGCCAGCCAGCCACCCTGTGACTGATAATTCATGGTAAGACAACAACTATATGGTTTTCAGAGGTTTGTGTATTTTATATGGGGTTTGCCTTTTAAAAGTGTGCCATTTCTACTTCTTGTTTTTCAGATTTCTGTCACTAACAAAGTGGATGGTGAGCAAAGGTGGTGGCCACGTTTTGGAGCAACACCTGGGTTTTGCAGATGGCTATGTGTTTTTGTGAGGATAAATCCAGAGGACACAACATAATGCACTGCAGAGCGTCCTAAGACAGGAGAAATGGTGAAGATGCACTGTTCTGGCATTGGAACACTGTATTTTTAAGTGTTATTCATGCAATGTTTTAAATAAAGAATTTGATATTTTGTAATTATTGTGTCTGTTTCAATTGAATGCCAGTAGTACCTATGTAGAGTAAAAATAAAATGAATTCTATATAAAAATGATAAAATCTAATGAAATCTATATTAAAAACGAATGAATTACAGTAGTATACTGATGAATTGGATTATTTTTACAGTAATTTACTGTAAAACAATACAGTTTGCAACTGTAAATCAAATACAGTTTGCTACTGTAAATCTTAATTACAGAAACAACAGTGTTGCCAGTAAGTTACTGTAAAAACCCTTTGAAATGTCTAACAGTGTATATTGTATTATAAATTCATTACATTGAATTATACAGTTATTGGGTATATTTTATATTTTATTATGCATAATTTATTTTAAAAAGTTTATAATAGAAGTATTTTAAAAGCTTTGCCCTTCAAATCAAAGTTAGTGTAACCAATACAGAGGAAGCCTTTATCATATAACTAAAAAATCATAATATAGAGGGATTAATTAATTATGATGTTTAATTGTGATTATTAATTAACTGTGATTCCTTTATTTATTTTTATTTTTGTTATTTTTTATGTGTGTTCTTCCAACACGTTCTCACTCCCAGAAAAATCTTTTAAAGATTCAGTTAAAACACTAAATATAAAATATTTAATGACTGAAGTGATGTAACCATCAAGTAAAAATGGTTAAAATACTCTTGTGTGCTCTTATGGAAGAACCAACACTTTCTCACTCCCAACTCGTCACATACTGAAGCTTGGTCAGGACCACTTGGCGTCACTTTTTGACGCTCAAGGTACCCCTTTAGCGTCATTTTTCGACTTGCATGGTCCTCTGTTGTTTTCAGTTGTTTGTCTTAGTTTAATGGTTTGCATGCATTTGTAAAAAATATAAATAATTTTATATAAATTTATACTTTTATTGGAGCACCTAACCCCACCCCACCCCTACCCTAAACCTACCCACTTCTGAACAATATAAAACACGTAACAGGCAAATATAAGTGCAGTCACAGGTATTTATTGCTGTATTTAAAACTGACCATAAACAAGCAGTATAAAAGCATTACAAACAAGTCGAGTTGCATTCCAAGTCTTCTGATGCCATTTGAAGACTTTATCCGAAGAAGAGTGTAAAACATAAGGTTTTAATTGCTGAAAATGATCCTGCTCCGTTAACACGCTCACATCTCATTCAATCAAAAGCATACTCCCTTCCCGTAGCATGACGCCAAAAGAGCCAAAAGCATTTCACAACCAAGGCTGACTTAAGGCTTCTTCTGGTGCCATTTTTTGAAGATTAAACACATGAAGAGCTTCATGGCATACGGAGACGGATCACGTCTATTCCTCTCACAAATCAATCGTTTTGCCTCGGAAGACTTGGAATATTACTACTTTTTGAATAAATTATGACGGTAGTTGTATCTGCCTGTTATACAGTATCTTGTGTTTTATTGTCAAATGGTAGGTTTAGGGGCAGGGGTTGGGTTACGTGCTCATAAATGTGTAAATAACGTAATATAAATAAAACTGTTGTGACTTTTTACATTGAAAAATCACACCCCAACATATATGCAATAATGGCAATATTATTACCCAATATATAATTTAATCATGATGATAAAATTCCCAGTACCTTTCGCGTCAGCATATTGACGCCAAAGGTTTCTTATTTAAAGCAACGGAGGACCTTGCAAGTCGAAAAATGACGCTGAAGGTGTACCTTGAGCGTCAAAAAGTGACGCCAAGTGGTCCTGACCAAGCTTCAGTATGTGACGAGTTGGGAGTGAGAACGTGTTGGTTCTTCCATAAGAGCACACAAGAGTATTTTAACCATTTTTACTTGATGGTTGCATCACTTCAGTCATTAATATTTTATATTTAGTGTTTTAACTGAATCTTTAAAAGATTTTTCTTTTTTTATCACCTCAGACATTCTTATTTGTGTTTGACCCATATGTAGTGTTTATCATATTCGTATACCATGTCATTTATATGGTACTCCAAGATACTTCAAAGGAAATAACTTTATAAGTAGCTTTTTAAATAGCCTTTTTTCGTTTATTGTGTTTTGCAGTTAGCATGAGCATTTGAAGGAGCATATTTAGTTTGAGTCAAGATTTAGCTCTTTATGTGTCTATGGAATCAGTTTATGGGCCTCTACCAAGAAAGAGAGTCTGTTAACTCGTTTCTGTGGATATATGCCACCAGCACATATACGCCAGCTGTTTTTGTGTGGCAGTAGCCTGGCCAGGCATTTGAGAGCTGGGGATGGTCTCATTGCTTCGCTCCCAGGCGGCGGTGGTGGTCATATTGCAGGAGACTGGGGCCGAGCCGCTCTCATATCCGACTGTTTGTTCTTGGGTAGGCTCTCGGTCCACACTGATGAGCCATCTGGAAATGGTTTGGTGCCATCTTCTATAAAAATCATACCCCTTTATGAGCATGACCTCAGGCTCATCATCACTCATGTACTGTATGGCCATAATAAGAATATGATACGCAGAGCTCATGCCACAGTGCGTCGTCTTCTGATGGCATCTCCCTCATGACTGAAAATACTCGGTGCCAGGCCCTGATTGAGTTCAGTGTTTACAGAAACAGTCAACTTATACCTCAGTCTCACATGATTTTTTTTTTAAATCGTGTGTGTCACCAACTAGATCATCTCTTAAATGCTTTTCTTGTTTGACTTTCCATCCTGTAAAAGTTTATCCAGTAATCCTTTGAGTTATCTGAACCTTTTCTTCATTTTCTTTGATGTGGATTGTTTTTAGGGGGAGTTAAAAGAAGTCGCTCACTTTAGTGTACACTTTGAGACGAGGTTTATTAAAACAACATATATATTTCATTGGATTCCCTCACTCGCCCAAGAGAGGCTGACGCTCGTATTTACCTTTATGAAGATTAGAAGAAGACATCAATGCCTTTGCTCGGCTTTGGAGTTGTTTGTTTCCTGTATTGGTGAGGAGCACTTTGAAGAAACGGCGGTTGGAAGTGTCTGTCTGTCATTAGTTGTTTTTATATTCCCGTTTGTAATTGTTTATTGTTGGGGTAATATTATTATATGCTTATTTTCTCTGGTTTTGTCTTGGTTGCATCGACTGTGTGAGTTTTCTCATCTCTATTCAGGAAGTAGGTAATTCACAGGGGCCTTTCAAAAAGTCCATCAAAGGTTTATGTCAGCACTAAACCTCGGCCTGTTATTGGTTGTAATTTTCTAATCTTCTTTGTTCTAGTATAATATTCATTGCACAAAATTGTGCGGTTGAAATATTAGCCAATGCTTCAGTCACATTATGGCAAAATCAGCTTAAGCTCCTTTAAAGAATTTATGAAATTTTAATAAGCAGTGTCACATTTGAACTAATCATACACAGAAAAGCCGCCCACAAAGCCTGCCGTGTTTAGTTTCGTAATCCACATGTTAACTGCGCGGCGAACGCCACTATGAAATATTGTATTTTCCTACTAGATGTTATTGTTGCTGTTTGTTATGTGCATTATGTAAACTAAGCAATACACCAACAATTGTCTGCATAGCTTGACAATATTGAAACAATTGTACCTAAATTCCCGGACTAATAAAAAAAAGATTACAGTGCGCCTGCACATGGAGATCAGTGTTGAATCATTATGGTCTCGAACGCTAGGTCATGCTGATTTCCATAATGCATAATCTCGCCACATGTCGGCCTGTGGCTTCTATCGAGGGAGGACACTGGCTCATGCGTGTCCTTCCCCACCCCCTAATGAAGCTGCGCTCTGTCTGGGCCTCTTATGAGAAACAGTGGCTCCGGCCACCCTGCCTTTTCTCGTCTGTGTAGATTATCAAGATCACAATCTCTACATGCAGCCAATTACATACATGGAAATTGAATAGATGAAGAACTGAGCAAAGCAGGAATTGGCTTTCTAGAGAAAAAAGGGCGGCAAAAGATGGTTATCTGTCCTTGTTTCGCTCTCTTTTCTTCCACCTGTCTCCTCCCATTTGTCATTTACTTGGTGACAATGTGGGTGAATTCTGTGCAGAAGTGAGTATCGCTATGCACTACTCACACCAAAGGCAGAGCACTTTAAGGGAGCACCGTAGGGTGTTATAGTATCATGTGTGGCCGTTTGGAACATCCTACTTTGTCAAAAATGGTTTGGTGATGAGGAAACGGTTCAGAAATTTTAGCAAAGAAAATGTTACTAAAAGGCTGTATTATTGAGAAAATAAATAAATTAATAAATGTTTAATATAAAAGCTATAATAATAATAATAATAATAATAATAGTAATCATAATAATAATTATTATAATAATAATGATGATAATTTGATTATTATTATTCATTTGTTTATTGTTATTATTAATTTGATTATTATTATTATTATTAATTTGTTTCTTATTATTATTACTATAAAGCTATTTATTATTATTTAACAGAACATTATTTAACATTTATTTACTCCGTGATTATGTACAACTTAATCATTATTTAGTATTTTTTTAAGTAATTTATTTTTGTTTGATCATGAATATTGTGAATGTTTTGGGTAACCAAAGAAAATACCTACATACATACATACATAAATAAATAACAGTAAACATACTTTTTTGACACTTTTTAAATAAATAAACAAACAAACAGTATAAAATTACCTTGCGTATAGATAAATTTGGTATTTTTTGTCTCAAATTTAAATTTAATCAAATAAAAAATAAATAAATTATTGCACTCTTTGTTGATGTAACAATATGTACATATGTACAGTACAAGAGCAAATCCCATGTAAGATAAATAAACTACCTCGTGTTTCAAAATGATTCAGTCTTTTTTATATTATATTAAGACCTAGCCACTCAGTGTCACACGATCATAAACAGCTAAATAACTTCCTTGAAGTGATCATTGCATGTAATCTTCATTAACAGCTTTGTGGAATGGAATTGTGCACTTTCTTTTGAAACAACTCTTCAAGTAATGTCCCCTTCCCACAAGTAACATTCAAGGTTATAAAAATGCATTCGCCCTAAATATGTCTTTTTCTCAGTGCATCTTCCTTCGCTGTCTCTTGCAGTTCTTGTAATTCTTTCATTCATTCTCATCCCTCGCTCTTTTCCTCTCACTTTATTAGTCTATCTCAGGATGGCTGTTTTGAAGTGTGAGACCTGGGCTTTTATTCTCTGTCTCACTCACACAGTCAGACAGACTCTCTCCATCTTCCTGTGCTCGTGTTCAGGGCTGCTTTTTATTTACATTAGTCTGGCCGAAAGGCATTGTAGGAAGTTTCAAAACCAGGAGTGCCACAATGGCTCCTTTAAGCTGCCACCCAAAAGCCGTTTGCAGTCATGGCTAAGAGGATTTGTGACGCGTCTGTGTATCAGCCTCTTCAGAAATAACAGAGCCACTTTCCTCAAGCTTTGGACAAAAGTCAAGCACCACTAAGCGGAGAGAGAGAGAGAGAGAACATTTAGATGGAATATATTTTTAAAAATGTAATATCAACCTTTTTGAAGTCCATCCAGTTGTATAAAGTCCATCCTACGGTTGTAAAATTGTCATCTGAGTTACTGTATTTTCTGTGTAGTGTGGTACCGGCACTGATCATGTTATCAAGGTTACTAAATGACAGTGACAAGGTCCTTGGATCAGATGGCTTCCAACATCAGGATTTAACTGACCAGACATATTTCTTACCTCCTTCTGTTCTAAATATCCCAGGCGTTCATCCAGGGTTTATTTTCTCTTGTCCACTCAGCTCTGTTTAGATCTAACACCAGAGATTTCTCCCTCTTCACATTCCACAATGTCCCTTTATGATGCAAATGCTGAGATTGACATCCTATTTTGGTTGCATCTGAGAGTGCCAAATTTCTGATTAGCTGCCGGATTTAAATTTGATTTAATCTGGGTCAATTTGCAGAAGAGTTAAGATGCCAAAGCACTTTTTCTTCCAAGCTCATGGATACGAGGGCTTTTAGGCAAGAGTGTTCTTTCTTTCTTTCTTTCTTTCTTTCTTTCTTTCTTTCTTTCTTTCTTTCTTTCTTTCTTTCCTTAAATTTATAAAATTGAAGAATCTATTTGTGTTGGGTATACATTACTAAGTTTTGTTGCATTGACTTAATCTAAGCATTGCATTTCTAGTTCTCAGCATACTGTGCATAGGACTGGATCGGGCAAGTTATTGTTGAAGTTAAGTGATATTGTATGTTTTTGTAGGAAGGGAAAGGCTTGTTAGTGTTTTATGTTCTATTGTGTTAGGAATTATACGTTTCTGTTATGTTAGAGCTTTTGGTATTTCCATTGTGCTTAAAGGTTGTGGACAGATGAATGTTGCTTTGAACAAATGTCTAGTCTTTTGTGTCTTGCTCATCCATACATAGTGTGTGTGTGTGTGTGTGTATACACACACACACACACACACAAGTAAAAACAATATTATGAAATATGATATCAGGTGTGTAAGCCACTCATTTCTCTAAATTGACTCAGTGACTTTGAGACTTTGACATGATTATGTTAGTTTAAACATTAATATATAATAGTACTATTTTTTGTTTACGTGTATAGAATTTAGAATTTAGACTGTGTTCCTTAGGCCTTTAAACAGAAACTGTATTACATCAAAACAAAACTTAAATAAAAAAGTCCTTGTTTTCTACATGCTACAGTAGAGTAGATTTTCTGAATGTTCAGTTTACTCTATACTTGATGTCTCATTCCTTTATTTCTGTGAGTGTACTTTGTGCTGGCCGGAGCTTATATCTGGAATGTGAATTTGTGTAGGAATGCCAGTATCGCAATAAAACTCTCTGACTCTGACGGCCCAGTGCTCCAGGCCACGACATTAATCCTCATTTTCTCCATCCTTTCTTTTACTTTTGATTTCTCTCTCTCACTTTTTTCTCTCTCTCACTCTTGCTTTCCTCAGCCAGTTACACAAAGCAGATGGCTGCAGTGGCCCGAGTCATCACAGCACTGACGTATGGACAGTCTGATCGAGTTATTACAGCTCCTAGTTCATCACAGAACAGAGCCTGAAGTTTACTTCCCAGATATTTCCGAGACAGCTATACATATTGCATGAATGTTGATATTGGGCTGGGTATATGTGGTTGTTTATTTTTCACTGCCTGTTTGTTTACTTGTTGTTGTGTATACTGTCATGATCTTTCCAATATTTTGGCTTGTTTTGTTGCATTTCTGATTGCTCGTGCATCATTTTTCATCCACTGTAGTATTCAAATTATCCGTTCATGACGTTAAATTCTATGCTAAAGAAGGTCAGTTTCTGTAAATACCCAACATTTAGTTTTCTGGCATATTTTAGCTACTTCAAATAGTCTTTTGAGCATATACTCAAATATTCCAAGCCTACCAAACAGTTTATTATTAACACAAGTTGACCTATGTTTGGGGCATGTAGACATACTATATGGTGTAAGTTGTCCCAATAGAAACCGCAATTAATGAAAATTATAAATAAATAAACAATCAAACACATTGTATAAATTTTAATGTTTGGGGTCTGTAAGAGTTTTAAAATGTTTTTGAAAAGTCTCTTATGCTCACCAAGGCTGCATTTATTTGATCAAAAATACAGTAAAATCAGAAATAGTATTACAATTTAAAATGACTGATTTCTATTTTAATATATTTTGAAATTTATTTAATTTGTTATGGCAATGCTGAATTTTCAGCAACCGTTCTTCCAGTCTTCAGTGTCACATCAGACTAATTTGGCGTTTACAAAAAAAAAAAATAAATAAAAAAAAAAATACATACAAAGTTAACAAAGTTAAAAATTACATTCAGGAATTCCATTTCTATTTGGAGGGGAAAATATGTTGTTTGGAAACCAACATACTAAATTTCTGTTACATATTTCCATCACCTACTCCTGTTATTTGCGCATTTTGTTAGTGCATTCAGTGTCACACCTTATGATTACGCTTTTTGTATCTCTCGTGTCTTCATCTGCATCCTCCTCTTCCTCGTTTCCTCTTTTCCCCCTTCCATATTGTGCTGCCGCTCCCAGTCTCTGCAGGAACCACAGGGGATCTTGTTTATTTACTCTCTTCTTGGGAATCAAAGCTGTCGCAATCACACGCTGCCAACTTTATGGCACTCCCAAAACCCCCCCCCCCCCCCCCCCCCGTTCCCTGTTTTGTGTCTTCCTTTCCCCAGACACTACGGCCTCCCACTTCCATCACTGGGGGGATTTGCACGGCGAAGAGCCGATGGCCGAGCGGGGCTCACCAGTCGGCGATAAAGCATGCGGAAGTCGCGCATATGGAGTTTGTTGAGTGGAGTCGGTGACAGAGAATGAGCAGAAGTCCCGGCGGTGTTGATTTGTACTGTGGCAGGGACCCCCGTGCCTAATAAGACCTCAGTCTCTGCATAGTGTCTGACACCACCCTAATACAGCATATGGAAATGAGGCGTGCATATGGCTACAGCTAGGTGAGATCTGACCCCCGCTACATAAATCTGTGCAGCGGCTGCAATGGCTTTGAGGGAGGGTTGTAAATCAGTCTCAGTAGATACGAGAATATTGCGATGTGGAGGTAACGCACACAAAGGTGGTTCTTCACTTGTATATTTTATGTTTTGTAGCCCGTCGTTTCCATTTCTTTTCACATTCTCATTTGAAATCCTATCATGAGGCTGTAATAATGTGAGGATATGTGTGCGCTGGAGAGTGTGATAAAAAAAGAAAGATTTTGAGTTTGTTTGCATTAGCTCTGAAGTAGATGAATCACTATGTGTATTCTAGTGCAGTATATTTGTGAATGTGTGTGATAAGGGTTTTCACAGAGGGCTAAGCGTGCTACATTGAGTTATGTATGTTTGGTTCAGGTTTTAACTACATTGAGGATAGTGAAAACAAGAATTCAGCAATATTGCGGTTTGTCACAATCAAAACTTAAGTACAACATACAAGCTTAAGTGTATGGAAGCCCGTTTCCGCCACTTAATAAAAAATATAAAACTGCGACTTTTTCACAGATCTGACTTTTTTCTCGTAATTGCGAGTTTATATCTCGAAATTCTGACATTCTTCTCAGAATTGTGATACAAACTCACAATTCTGACTGTTTTTCTCAGAATTGTGAGATATGAACTCGCAATTGCGAGTTAAAAAGTCAGAGTTGTGAGATATAATCTCGCTGTTTATATCTCACAATCGTGACTTTTGTGAGTTTACAGTATATCTCACAATGGAGACTTAATTTCTTAAAACTTTATAATGCGCAATTGTGAGTTAAGTCAGAATTGTGAGAGTTGGACTTTATAACTCGCAATTGTGAGATATAAACTCACAATTGCAAGATGAATAATCAAAAATGCAAAAAGTGATGCGCTAAAATGAAAATTCATTAAAAACAAATCAAACCAGATCTGAAAAATTGTAGTGCAGTCACTTGATTCTATCCATCATTGATGATTGGCTTTTGGGATGTGGGAGTTAAATTCAAAAATGGCAGATGAATAATAACTAAATAATTGGAGAAGTCTGGGATACATCACCTGAGAACAGTCTGTTGTTTCACAGAAAGATTAAGTTATGATATGTTGATTAAAAATTCTGAAGATGAATGGATTAATCATTCACAATAAGATTGGTATCATGCGTTTACAAAAATGGATGGGGTGAATTTTCATTTTATGTCGACTTTGCATGCAAGACTCCCATCATCAGTCGCTGTTTATGTTCATTTAAACCAGGTTCTTTTCACATCTCAACACTGATTTTTCTTAATCACACTGTTTCTGTTAATCAGATTTTTAAGTAGCATTAGTGTTCAGAGGTAGATTTTTTTTTTTTTAGCTCAGTATAAAAACAAAATCTCCTTCATGATAGAACAACAAATATTCAGTTTGCTGTCCCTTATGCTGCTCAGCCATCACAACTAGTATGCTATGTCAGAGCAAGACTGATGTGTATTTGTGTGTATGTGTGTTGGGATGGGGTCGCCCTGCAGCCCTGACATTGTGTGAGCTCTGATAGCGCTGTATGCCGGTGACCACTGATTCATCTGATGGCATCTGCCTCCAACGTGCCTACACACATTTTCACGTAGCTGCAGGGTCACAATCCTTGAATGTCAAAGATCTTTTAGCCTCTGTTCCTTCCAAAATATCATGAATAATGTCAGCCTTCACATTGGAGAATGTCCAAAAGTCTAACAACTCGTCCCGACAGTCTCAAATCTATCACACACAGGCGCCACCATGACCCGTTACATAAATCAGATGGGAAAGAGCAGGGCTGGTCTCCGTCATTGATACCGTATTGTCAGAATCCGTCGGTGACATCAGAATTTCTGCTACACACTTTTTTGTGTCTGTCTTTCCTTGGATATCTCATTTACAAAGAGTTTGGAGACTATGTGCTGAATTATTGGATTGGATTGTCTCATTCTGATTAGAAACGCATATATTTTGTACCAATGTAAGTAACAGGCCATGTGACATAATGTCATGTGGTTGCGCCTCTTCTGTACGATTGTTCTCTCACTATTTTTATCAGCTTTTTTTAAAGGTTTAATTTGGATTAATTCATGGATGTGCTTCTCCATACATCACTGTAAAGGCAAAATGAAACAGATGGTCTCCCTCCCTTTCCCTCTTCTGCCATGAATTTGGGAGAAAACGGTGCCACTCTCAGTATCGATATTCACCAGCCGACGAGAAAGGCGGTCTAATTCTCCACGTTGAGTAAAGGTTTAGGTGTTAGGCGTTTGTGTTTTTCCCTGATGGGTGCTTTTTGTAAGCGAGTGCCTCTCCTCATCCGTCGTGGTTAGAAGAGTTAATGGACTAAATGCGAGAGAGGAGATAGGAATTCTCCTATTTTCTGCGTCCTACTGTTTTTCCCATTGCCTGGCCCGGGCTGTTAATTTAGGAGAGAACCAGATAAATTAGAGTCATGTGGTCATATGCGATATTTGTTTTTG